>CAUYSK010019435.1:0-13965 GCA_963575035.1 Avahi laniger | reverse complement strand
TAAATTTCTGGGGTTTTTCCTACAAATAAAATACAATAAAATCAAAAAGTGCATGCCTGATTCTGCCTTTAAAAAAACTTCCCAGAGTCACGATGAGGATGGTTTGTCAGTGTGTGGCCGACAGTCACGTTTTGCCGGGGCTTGTACCTGACCACTTTTCCAACCTTCAGCGTCTCACAGAACAGTCACTGGCTTTGTGGTCATCGGCTGTACACTTCGACGTTCTGTTTTCTTTCTCTCTTAAAGTAGGACATGGAATTTACCCAGTCATTTTGTTAGGGTACAATGTTCTTTCAGGGAAGTGACTGATACTGGCAATCGCCTTGAAAAGAATGCTGTATGTCCCAGATTTAAAGAATCTACCAATTTAAAGCTTGAAGCTTTTTGAGAAAGAAAGAAAGGAAGGAGGGAAGGAGGGAGGGAAAAGAAAGAAAAAAGCAGAGAAAGTAAAATGACTACCATACTGAATTTACAGATTCTCCGCAGAGCGCATCACAACGTCGAGAAAATATAGTAATTATTAACCTTCTGCCAGGATCATGTCGTCTTGGCCTGACTTTTTCTGTGGTGCCAGAGGACCGGAGAAGCCTTCTTCCCGACGTTTCTCTCTCCGTGCAGAGACCCTCAGTCTCCGTCCCACGTGACAGGTGGCATGGCAGTCGCACGGAGCCTGGGAAAGCAGTGGATACAGTCGTGCCAACAGAAGGGTTAGCACGAGAGATGCAGCACGTGCACCTCATCTTGTTTCCTCCCGAAATGTTACCAAAACTAGAATAAGAGGATGCTTTGTAAAAAGACATAGCAATACTGGGGAGAATGGGAAGGAGACAAGAACGTGACAATGAGAAGCAAGCAGACAGGCCGTGCTGACTGAGAAGACTTTGGGAAGCCGCAGTCCCAGGCGGCAGCGGGGGAAGCTCAGAATTAACCCAGATTACCCTGAAGAATTCTGAAAACGGCAAAGAAACAAACACCGGCAGCCCCCGGTGCCTCCGGAGTTCGGATCAAGCGCAGGGCTAACAGAAGGAGGTCGAGGTGCCAGCCGTGTGCTTCAGGGGGACGTGTCTAGACCCTCCTCCGCAATTGCGAACCACTGGGCAACCGTTCCTCACCTGCAGATGAGAGAAAAAATTAGGTATTTTTCTCTCTGGGGGGGGCGGGTAAAACAGGAAGTCTCCCTATTGGTGAATTCCAAGCACATTCGAGGGTGTAGATAACGTATCCAAAACCAGGCGGATTCGGAGACAGTATGTGAGAATGGTTTCGTTCTCAGGAAATACACGCTGAAGTATTCAGAGGTTGATGGGCACGACGTGCCAAGCTCTATTCTGCAGTGGTTCAGAAGAAATACACACTAATTCACACATGCATGTTGAGGGGCAAAATGTTAAATGGAGCAACATGCTAAAAACTGGTAAATCTGGATAAAGAATATGTGGACATTCTCGGTAGCATGCTTGCGACTTTTCTCAAACTTTCTCTGAAGTTTGAAATTACTTCAGAATAAAAAAGTTTTTTTAAAAAAGGAGAGAGAGACAGCCAGGCGCAGTGGCTCACCCCTGTAATCCTAGCACTCTGGGAGGCCGAAGCGGGAGGATCGCTCAAGGTCAGGAGTTTGAGACCAGCCTGAGCAAGAGCGAGACCCTGTCTCTACCAAAAATAGAAAGAAATTAATTGGACAGCTAAAAATATGTAGAAAAAATTAGCCGGGCATGGTGGCGCATGCCTGTAGTCCCAGCTACTTGGGAGGCTGAGGCAGGAGGATCGCTTGAGCCCAGGAGTTTGAGGATGCTGTGAGCTACGATGACACCACGGCACTCCAGCCTGGGCTACAGAGTAAGTCTCTGTTTCAAAAAAGAAAGAACGAGACAATATGCATACTGAATGCTGAATGCAAAGAACACCAGACCATTTTTGCCTCTTCCCATTGGCTGTCAAAAGCCTGTAGCCAGCCCTTACCCTACAGAAAGGAGATTTGAATACCCCTCTCTACGGAGTTTGAGTCAACTGAGGACACTACTTCACCCCACGAAATGGTCTGCTTTCATCTATTCATGAGCACTAGAGCTGGGCCACAAATGACTCACTTTCTCTTGCACATTTCTGCCATGTATCCAACATCTGGTCTCATATGCTCCAGCCTTGCCTGAGGCCTTGGCCATGGTGAGCCTGTGATGCCCACGGGGCCTTGCTCATGACCTCGCCGCTGACCCTCACACTACAGTAGCTCCTTTTTTTACACAACTAAGTTTTACTTGTTACTCACATTTTAAAAATAAACAATGTCCTCTGAGCTAGGACTGTCAGCCCTCAAAATAAAAAATAATAATAAAAATAAAAAATAGATTACTTTGGTAAAAGCCATTCTCATTAGAGATAAGTGATATCTCATGTGGTTTTGATTTGCATTTCCCTGATGATTAGTGTTATTGAGCATTTTCTCAGTTGTTTATTGGTCATTAGTCTATTTTCTTTTGAAAATCTTCTGTTCATGTCTTTTGCTCGCTTTTTCGTGGGGTTGTTTGATTTTTTCTTGCTGATTTGCTTGAGTTCTCTACAGATTCTAGTTATCACCCCTTTATTGGATGTATAGCATGCAAATATTTTCTCCCATTCTGTAAGTTATCTATTCACTCGAATGATTGTATCCTTGGCTTCTACTTTTTAATTTGATCAGGTCCCATTTATTTATTTTTATTGTTGGTATGATTACCTTTGTGGTCTCTTTATAAATTCTTTGCCTAGCCTGATGTCTGTAAGAGTTTTTCTAACATTTTCTTATAGAATTCTTGTAGTTTCATGCCTTAGGTTTAAGTCTGTTAACCATCGTGAGTTGATTTTTGTGAAAGGAGAAAGGTGTGGATCCTGTTTTAGTCTTCTACATGTGGCTATCCAATTTTCCCAGCACCATTTATTTACTTATTTATTTATTTTTTTGAGAGAGAGTCTCTCTCTTTTGGCTGGGCTAGAGTGCCAATGGCATCAGCCTAGCTCACCACAACCTCAAACTCCTGGGCTCAAGCAATCCTCCTGCCTCGGCCTCCCAAGTAGCTGGAACTACAGGCGCGTGTCACCATGCCCGGCTAATTTTTTTTCTCTATTTTTAGTAGAGACAGGGTCTTGCTCTCACTCAGGCAGGTTTTGAACTCCTGAACTTAAGCAGTCCTCCTGCCTTGTCTTCCCAGAGTGCTAGGATTACAGGTATAAGCCACTGCACCCGGCCACAGTACCATTTATCGAATAGGGATTCTTTTCCCCAGTTTATGTTTTTGTCTGCTTTGTCAAAGATGAGATGGCAATATGAGGATGGTTTTATATCTGGGTCCTGTTCCATTGGTCTATGTCTATGTCTCTGTTCTTGTTTTGGTTACTATAGCCCTATATTATAGTATAGTTTGAAGTCTGGTAAATTGATGTCTCCAAATTTGTTCTTTTTGCTTAAGGTTGTTTTGGCTATATGGGGTCTTCTCTGGTTCTATACGAAGCGTAGAATTATTTTTCTAGATCTCTGAAAAATGATGTTGGTATTTTAATAGGATTGCATTGAATCTGTAGATCACTTTGGGTAGTATAGACATTTTAACACTGTTGATTCTGCTGATCCATGAGCATGGTATGTTTTTCCATCTGTTCACGTCCCCAAACAACAAATGCTAGCGTGGACATGGATAAATAGGAACACTCATACACTGCTGGTGGGACTGCGAACTAGCACAACCTTTATGGAAAGGAATATGGAGATATCTCAAAGAATTAAAAGTAGAACTACTATTTGATCCAGAAATCCCACTACTGGGGATTTACCCAAAGGAAAAAAAGACATTCTACAAAAAAATACACCTGCACTCGAATGTTTATAGCAGCACTTTCACAATTGCAAAGATGTGGAAACAACCCAAGTGCCCATCAATATATGAGTGGATTAATAAAATGTGGTATATGTATACCATGGAGTGCTACTCAGCCATGAAAAATTGGCGAACTAATACCTCTTGTATTAACCTGGATGGAACTGGAGACCATTCTTCTAAGTGAAGTATCACAAGAATGGAAAAACAAACACTACATGTACTCACCATTAAATTGGTACTAATCGATCAAAACTTTATGTGCACATATGGAAATAACATTCATCAGAAATCACGCAGGCAATGGGGGGAGGAGGGGGTGGGTAAATTTACACCTAATGGGTACAATGCACACTATCTGGGGGACGGGCACACTTAAAACTTCAACTCAAACGGTACCAAAGCAATTTATGCAACCGAAATGTTTGTACTCCCATAATATTTTGAAATAAAAATTTAAAAAAAGATTTGTTTAGGAATATTCCTTTGGAATATTTTAGGAATTCCTTTGTATTCCTTTGTTTAGGAATACAAAGACAGATGGAAAACTATGAAGAAAAGCAAGGAAATATTAACACAGGATTGTGGTTACTTGGAAGTGGGGGGGGGAAATGGGGGGAAATGGAGACAAATGCAACTGGTGGGAACACGTTGTAGGTACCAGTAATATTCTATTTATTAACCTGAGAGAGAGAGAGAGAGAGAGTATGTGTGTGTGAGGTTGGGGAAGGAGGTAGCTATGTGGATGTTCATTATATTCTTATTCCATAAATTACACATTTTACATATTTGTGTATTATATTTGCATTCTAATGTTTCACAACAAAAAATCCTTTTAAAATAGATTAAACAAAATCATTGGCATTTTGCTTAAAAATTCTTTTCCCTTAACCAAAGACTTATTGATACTGACAGACTATTTAAAGTGTTTTGTTCCTCAAGGAACTTCATTGATCGTTCTTTTTTTTTAATATGAAAAGACATTTTATTATTTCTATTTTACTGTGTAAGATATTAGTGAATACAACAGATAACATTTTCTCAAATGGCAAATGAGGCACATTTCTCTCTGATTCCCTGGAGAACCTCAATATTATTTGTACTTTGGAGGATTCCGTTACTTACGATGAGCATGACACTGTCCACGAGGATACCAACGGCGCTTAGTAGTAAAGAATATTTTGCTAAATTGTTCTATCAGTGGTCCTTGCTCAAGGTTTTCACTTTTTCTGCTAATCTGGTCGTCAGCACGCGATCATTGTTTCTTCATTACTGTGCACAGGATCTGGCCGAGGGACAGGTTTTGTGTGTTCATGTGGAATGTCCACAGAAGGGTGGTAGCGTGCCATCGTCCTGCCATCAGATGTCAAAGCAAGCTGGACTTTGCAATTATAGTCACCTGGTAGAGGAGAACATGTAGATTTATGACAAACACAATATAAAGCTCTGTTTTGGATTGGAAATAAATGTTTCAAGAGAGTTCTCTTTTACATCACCCATTTTACTGCCGCTAGGGCCATGGTGTTCAAGACGCTTGTCAGGTGGTATGGAAAAAGATGTTCTGAAGAAGAACTGCTTTTCAAATCTGCTTCTAGACACACCAATTTTCATCCCGCGGCAGCGCCTCGCCGTGAGCCCGCCGTCTTGTTTCCCATTGATCCTTCTAAAATCCATTTTAAAATGCTCGAGTAGTTCCGTATAGAGGAAAGTTGGATGCGACAGAGCAGGACGAATCGCTAGAGGCAGACAAGGCCAGGTCACGAAGGGCCTTGCGCGCTAAACAGCCCCGCGCTGCAGGAGGCCCCTAACCCAGCCCGGCGGAGACCAGCTCGCGCGCTCGTGCCGTTCCACCCGCCAGCTGTGTGGCCGCGTGGGATACACTGTGGGGCTCCGGTAACGCGCACCGTGTGAGCCTTGCGGAAAATGCCCTAGGTTCTTGAGGCAAGCAAGTATTGTTTTCTGAGAAACAGTTCTTGGCTTGCCACTGGGCTTTTGTAGGGAGTGAACACCTGGCCAGGAGACACCAAGGCACCAGGTCACCTAAGCTGCCTTCCGTGAAGCAGGTATCAGCTGGTCCCATCGGCTGTCCCACCGCTCCCGCCCACAGGCACGACATCATCAAAAGGAACAGGTATGTGCATTGATAACAAGGAGTGCGCCGGAGCAGGTCCTGAGAGGCAATTATTTCAAGAGCAGGTGGGTCGTATTTGCCGTGTGTCTATTCACGGTACACTCCGGCGCCTGCTCATATGTGAATTGACTGCGTCCTCCTGGGGAATTCCCTAAATCCAGTTGCATGAAGAGTAACTTTTGAGCCAGGCTCACCGATGGTGTTTGCGGCGTTGTGGCCTCCCTCCGAAGTTGTCCTGAGGATGGCGCAGCGGAGCAATCTCCCCAGCAGGCGGAACACCAAGCAGGGCATCTCCTTGTGCATGACACCTAAAGAGATTAGCCTGAATTAAGAACCTACATCGATTCATGGGCAACCACTAGTGGCTGGACTGGGTCACCGATCAGTGACTTGGAACCACCATGGCTGGGAGGGAGATTGCTGACCCACAGCTTTGGGGATGAGGTTTGAGGACAGACCTTTCTGGGGTCTGAATGGGCCAAGAATACGCAACTCTTTGTGCCCAGATAAATGGCCATCCACAAGTACTATCTTTGCAGCTTTTCTGTAAATATGAAATTATGTCAAAATAAATGTTTAAAAAATGATTTCAAAGTAAAAAGTAAAAAGTTGAAAAAAGGGGGGGGGAATAATGACTTTGCTTCCAAAAGATCACCACTAAAGGGTTTTTAAAGGATATATTTCAAGCAGAGTGAAAGTGATCCTACATGGAAGGACTGACATTCAAGAAGGAACGATGAGCAAGGAAATGCTAAGTATCTCGGTAACTATAAAAAATCATTGACTATACAAACTGTAAAGGAAATAAAAATCTCAGGATCCCTCCAACTCCTTGCGCAAAAGGGAAGGTCAAGCCTGGAGGCTGAGTCATGCAACACCCCTTCCCAGTCAGCAGCTGTTACTGACAGGCCTCAGGCCTCTCCAAGGGCTGCCCCCACAGACCATTCAGAAGCAAGTTCCTTGCTGGCCTCGCATAAACAAGGACATGTACATTGCAACTTCGGGTGTGCAGGCTAAGCCGAGCTCCTAAAACTGGGATTCCACGCTAATAAGGTTATTACAAGTTTATCTTCCCAGGTGCAGGAGAGAGACAGAACAAGATCAATCATCCTCTCACCCAGGGACATCTGTATAATTCATTCTTTATTTGCTTTTTCTCTTCAAACACTCACCTTACCTTACGTAAAACGTAGATTTCCTGGACACTAAGTGTCTCACAAGAATGTCGCCATTTGCTTCAGTCCCCACCCCTCCTCTCCTTTCTTTTTGTAGGCCCCTTTCCCTTAAATAGTGAGTCCTCAAAGCCGTTTTTGGAGAGCACAGGTCACAAATGCTTCTGTGGTTTGTGATTTTCCAGGACACGTCCTCAAACTTCAGCTTACTAAACCTCCATTGATTGAGACTTGTTTTGGGTTCTCGAAACTATAATGTTTCAAGAGTTTAAAAAAGAGAAACAATATGTATGACAAAAATACCAAGTATGTCAAGAGGGGGGTATCACAGTTAAAGTGTTCTAGGATTCTTGTGGCAGTCAAGATGATGATAAAGATATTAAACTTTGGTAAGTATATATATTAAAATTTCTGCTGCATTTTTAATACGAAATAAAAGGAGATAAAAATTCTGTGGTTGCCATTATAAGAAGGATATTTATTATTCAAATAAGTAAAGTTTTTAAAAAATCTTTTAAAAAATGCAAAATAAGGCAATCAAGTAGCTACGAATAAATATAGAAAATAGAATAAATAGAAATCACAAAATAACATAGAATACAAATAAAAATAGACTAATTGTTCTAATTGAACTATATTAAACTGTATTTTTATTATAAAAATCAAGATATAAGGTACTTTTCAAGAGACATTTCTAAGACACAAGGATAGAGAAAGTTGAAAATAGTAAAAACAGAAAAAGATGTAGGATGCAAATACTAACTAAAAGAGAGCTAGGACCAGACCAAATGAGCTTTAAGGCAAAAAGCATTATTACAGTTAAAAATTATCACAATATAATATTAAAAAGGTTCAAGTCTCCAGAATGATGTCATAATTCTAAATGTTTTTGCATCTAATAACATAGCCTTACAATATATATATATTTTTTAATTTGGAGAGAATTTCAAGAGGAAATAGTCAAATCCATCATCATAATGGAGGATTTTACAATAGTATTCATAACAACAGATAAATCAAGCAGGAGAAAAACATCAGAAGGAAACAGAAGGCCGGGCACGGTGGCTCACCCCTGTAATCCTAGCACTCTGGGAGGCCGAGGCTGGAGGATCGCTTGAGGTCAGGAGTTCGAGACCAGCCTGAGCAAGAGCAAGATCCCATCTCTACTAAAAATAGGAAGAAATTAGCTGGACAACTAAAAATATATAGAAAAAATTAGCTGGGCATGGTGTTGCATGCCTATAGTCCAAGCTACTCAGGAGGCTGAGGCAGGAGGATCGCTTGATCCCAGGAGTTTGAGGTTGCTGTGAACTAGGCTGACGCCATGGCACTCTAGCCTGGGTGACAGAGTGAGACACTGTCTCAAAAAAAAAAAAAAGAAGGAAACAGAAGAGCTGAGCAAAACAATTAAGAAGCTTGCTCCAATAACCATACATGGAATATTGCTTTAGAATATCACTTTTTTTCAAGCATAGCGAAATATTTATGAAATTCACCACATGCACTAGGCCATAAAGCAATTCTCAACATAATTTCAAAGGAATTAATTTTCTGCAGATTATGTTCTTTAACTATAGTCCAATTAAGTTAGGAATGAATAATAAAAAGATAAACAGAAAAATCCCTATATTTGGACATTAATAAACATAAGTATAAATAACTCAAAAAAATTTTAGAGTTTGAAAATGATAAAAACACACATACCAAAACTTGAAAGAAGTGTTAAATTCTTATATTAGAAAAGCAGAAAAGGTGAAAATAAATGTGCTAAGTATCCATTCTAGAACTTAGAAAGGCCGGGTGTGGTGGTGAGCGCCGTAGTCCCAGCTACTCAGGAGGCTGAGGTAGGAGGATCACTTGAGCCCAGGAGTTGAGGTTGCTGTGAGCTAGGCAAGACACCATGGCACTCTAGCCTAGGTGACAGAGTGAGACTCTGTCTCAAACAACAACAACAAAAAAAAACACTTAGAAAAATAACAAAGAATAAATAGAAGAAAAATAGAAGGAAAGAAATATTAAAGACAAAGATGAAAAATGAGAGGGGAAAGAACACACAACAGAGAAGATCAACAAAGCCAGAAGTTGTTTCTTTGACAAGACTCACAGCACTGACAGACTTCTGTCCTTTATCAGTGTGAGGAAATTCCCTTCTGTTCCTAATTTGCTGAGAGATTTTTTATCAGGACTGGAAGAATTTTGTCTAATGCCTTTTCCTCCATCTATTGAGATAATCGTATGATTTTTCTTTTTTAGTCTGTTAATGTGGTGAATGACACTGATTGATTTTCAAGTGTTAAAGTAGCCTTGCATCGCTAGGATAAAGCCAGCTGGTCATGTTTATGAAGGATAGCCCTTTTCTTGTAATGCCTTTGGTTTTGGAACCAGAGTAATGCTGGCTTCATGAATTGAGTTAGGGAATATTCCCTCTTCAAATTTCTGGAAGAATTTGTATAAAATTGGTTTTATTTATCAAATGCTTGGTAGAATGTATCAGTGAAAACATCTGTGCCTGCAGTTTCTTTGTGGAAGGTTTTTAGTTATAAATTACAAAATTTCAATAGATTATTCAAATCTTATATTTATTCTTGTGTGACCTTTAGTAGATTATGTCTTTCAAGGAATTTTTCCATTTAATCTAAGTCGTTAAATGTATTGACATAAAGTTGTTCATAATATTCCTTGTTCTTTCAATGCATGTAGGATCTATAGTTATGTCTCCTTTTTCATTCTTCATATTGTTAATTTATGTCTTTGTTTTCCTGGTTGATCTTCTTAGAATTTTATCAATATTATTACTTTTTTCAAAGAACAGTCTTGCAGTTTCATTGATTTTCTCTATTGCTTTTTTGCTTTCCATCGCATTGATTGATGCTCTTTATCGTTTCTACCCTTTGAACTACTGTGGGGATTATTTGTTCTTCTTTTTCTACTTTTTAAAAGTAGATGCTTAGTTAATTGATTTGAGGCTCTTCTCTTCTAATTTAACCATTTAAGTTTCTCTCTAAGCAGTGACTTAGCTGTGTTCCACAAATTTTGATGTTTCTTTCATTTTCAATGTTTTCTAATTTCTCTTGTAATTTCTTTTTTGATTTATGTGTTGTCTGATTTGCAAATATCTGCTAATTTTCTAGATAAATTTCTGTAATTATTTAGTTTAATTTCATTTTGATCAGAGATCATAATTCGCATAATCTCAATCCTCTTAAATTTACTGAAACTTATTTTACAACACAGAATATAGTCTTTGTGAATATTTTGTGTGCACTGGCAGAGTACATGGATTCCTCTGCTGTGGAGTACAATGCTCTATAGACAATAGGTTCAGGTTCACTGACAATGTCGTTCAAGTATTTTGTAGATTTGTCTATTTCTCCTTTAGGTTCTTGATTTTCATTCAGTATTTTGAAGGTCTGTTATTAGTTCCACAAACATTTAGGATTATTATTGCCATTTGATAAGTTGACTCTCTCATCATTCTGAAATATCTCTCTATTTATTTCTGGTAATATTCCCTGCTCTGAAATCTATCTTGTTTAGTAGTCCTATAGCCACTCCATCATTCTTCTGACTAGTTTTCGCCTGGTGTATATGTTTTCATTCTTTAACTTTTAACCTATCTGTGTCTTTTTATATAAAATGTATTCTTGTAGACAGCACATAGTTGGTTCTTGCTATCTCTGACTTTTAATTGGATGTTTAGGTCACTTATATTTAATATAATTTTCAATATGGTTGAGTTTAAGTGTATCATCTTGCTATAGTTGTCTATTTGTCTCACTTATTCTTTGCTCCTTTTTTCTTCTTTTCCTGTTTTCTTTTGGATTGAGAATAAAGCAAGAACTCACTCATTACTGTGGGAAAGGCACAAAGCCATTCATGAGGGATCTGCTCCCATGACTCAAACACCTCCCACCAGGCCCCACTTCTAACAGTGGGGATCAGATTTCAACATGAGATTTGGAGGGGCCAAATATCCACACTATATCACCCCATTGTTCATTTTATTTCTATGTAAGTTTTAAATCCCATAATCAATTTGCCTTAAACAATAATCAATTTGCCTTAAACAATAAAAAATTATACTTATCCACACATTTCACATTTACAGTGTTCTTACTATCTATAAATCTAAATTTCAATCTAGTATCCTTTCCCCTTCATTCTGAGGAAATTTATTCAAATTTCTGGCAGTGCAGGTCTGCTAGTGATAAACTGTCACAGCTTTTTTTGTCTAAAAAAGGTTTATTTCACCTCCATTTCTGGATGACATTTTTGCTGAGTAAAAGAATTCTAAGTTGATATTTGAAATCTTTCAGTAATCTGAAGACATTTATTTTCTTCTCGGTTGCTTAGTTCCTAATGAGAAGTTGGATGTAATTTCTATCTTTGTTCCTTTGTATCAATGTTTCTTTTTTCTCTGGCTCATATTAAGATTTTTCACTGATTTTCAGCAATTTTACTATAACATGCCTTGGTATGGTTACAATTTTTTATCCTACTTGGTATTCATCGAACTTGAATTTGTGGGTTTATGGTATTTATTAAATTTGGGACTATTTCAGTCATTATTTCTTCAAATTTCCTCCAATCACTTTAATATACAGTGGATTCAGCTTCAGGACGAAGACGACACCTTCCTGAGGACTAAGGCCTAAAGTACTGAAAGGTCTTTCCATGACAGCTGGGAGAAACAGTCATTATTTCCATTCGTGTGGGAGCTCTGGGAATTGTCTTGCCTACCCTTTTTTGGTGGTTCTTTTCCCCGGCTAGTTTCCAATTAGTTTCTCGAATATGTGCAAATCAGTACCCACACAAAGAATCAAGAGGACCCCTCTGTGAATCTCTGGAGTTCGGTACGTATGGCTTTTCCCTTTCTGGTTCTCTGCCCCGCCGACTTCAGCTAACCTTGGCCTGCCCTATCCTGTTTGTCTTCCCAAGTCAGCGAGACGGCTGGGCTCTGAGTTCCCCACCTCCTCGTCCTATGGCTTGGAAGACTATCTCAAGGCAGTAGGCCGGGGCAATTAGAAGGCTAAACTTGCCTGGTGCGAGGTGGCTCATGCCTGTAACCCAGCACTCTGGGAGGCCGAGGCAGGAGGATCACTTGAGCCCAGGAGTTTGATTCCAGCCCGAGCAATAGTGAGACCCTGTCTCTACTAAAAACCAAAAAAATTAGCCGAGCATGGTGGTGAGCACCTGTAGTCCCAGCTACTCGAGAGGCCGAGGCGGGAAGATCGCTTGAGCCCAGGAGTTTGAGGTTGCTGTGAGCTAGGCTGACGCCATGACACTCCAGCCCGGGCAACAGAGAGAGACTCTGCCTCAAAAAAAAAAAAAGAAGGTTAAACTCGTTTACTTCTCTTATTTTGGTGATGACTGTTCTACACTGTCTGTTGTCCAATGTCTAAAAACTATTGTTTCATATATTTTGTCAGATTTTCAAGTTAAGAGGGGGGGATAAATTCAGTCCCCATTACTCAATCATGGTCAAAGTAGATGTTCTTACCTGGAGAGATTTTAAAAATACAGAGTCAGATTCATTTCACTTTCATTCGGATTCAGCAGGTGTGGTGTGGAACCCTAAGCTCTTTACTTACTAAAAAGTACTGCAGTGTTGAAGCATCTTGATACCTCAGTCAGAGCCTTGTTAAGACATTTTCCACTTAAGAAGGAAGTCCACACCACTTCATTTTCAAAATTTTTCCTGGTTTTCAGTATGATAGGGTACTTACAGCCAACCAATGATCCAGCTGAAAACAATGAGAACGTTTAAAATGTAAAACGTGTTTGAAGGTATCAGAGAGCTGCTGCAGCCACCAGGACCTATGAGGACACGGTCTCAGGGAAGGGGTGTTATGCCTCGAGCTGAGCTGACGTTCAGCAGTACCTTTGTCCCTTGGAGAGATCTGGGGCACAGGCAGAGTCTGAGCTTTGATCGTGAGCACGGAAAGAGGCCTGAAAAGACAAAGACACCACAAGGGATGACTTTGTCAGGTTGGCAGGTTTGGAGAGACAAAATTCAATGACAAGAGGGACTGGATTCCTGTGAGAAGGGAGGAGTGAGTAGCTCAATTCCCTGTCAGTTTCCCTCAGATCATTTGAGAAATTCTGAAGAGGCATGAGGCAGAAGACTAAGAAGCTAAGCAGAAAACCTTTGAAAAGTAGTTTTTGATAGTCTCATGGTTATGAGGAAATAAGAATTAGAGTTCAGCATCCACTGGGATAAAGTGTCCCAGGGAACACACAACACTCTCAGTTGGAACCCTCGAGGGTTATACTACAGTAGCAGCAGCAACAAAGAGGTTAACAAAGCCTTGCCAAAATCCAACCTTGAGGTAGCTCAGTCTCTGATTAAGGTGATTAGCCCTCACACCACCTGCTTTGCAAAAGACAGTGTGTGTCTTCACTGAAAATACTACTATCCAGAGCCTCTACAATTTTTCATACTTAATGTGTGGCATTCTTTTTAAAATTACCAGGCAATTCACATGGCTTAAGAGAGAAGGAAAAAAAAAATTACCAGGCTAGCCAAGAGCGAAGGAAAAAAAAGATGACCCAAACCAATGGAAACAATATACAATAGAAATAGACCCACAGAAGATCCAGCTATTGTAATAATCAGAAAGAACATTAAAACAGCTAGGATTGGTATGTTCAAGAAAATACAGGCAGCCCGGGAGCGGTGGCTCACGCCTGTAATCCTAGCTCTCTGGGAGGCCGAGGCAGGCGGATTGTTTGAGCTCAGGAGTTCGAAACCAGCCTGAGCAAGAGCGAGACCCCGTCTCTACTAAAAATAGAAAGAAATTAATTGGACAACTAA
>CAUYSK010019431.1:0-40235 GCA_963575035.1 Avahi laniger | reverse complement strand
GGTTCTCTAGATATAGTATCATATCATCAGCAAATAGTGAGAGTTTGATCTCTTCTGTTCCCATTCGAATGCCTTTAATTCCACTCTCTTGCCTGATTGCTGTGGCCAGGACTTCCAGCACTATGTTGAATAGAAGTGGAGTCCGTGGGCAACCTTTTCTGATTCCAGTTCTAAGTGGGAATGCTTTCAATTTTTCCCCATTCAATATGATATTGGCTGTGGGTTTGTCATAAATGGCTTGTATCATTTTTAGGTAAGCCCCATCTATGCCTATTTTGTTAAGCGTTCTTATCATAAAAGGGTGTTGAATTTTGTCAAATGCTTTTTCTGTGTGGATTGAGAGTATCATATAGTTTTTGCTTTTGCTTCTGTTTATGTGGTGAATTACATTTATAGATTTGCGTATGTTGAACCATCCCTACATCTCTGGAATGAAGCCCACTTGATCATGGTGGATTATTTTCTTAATAGTTTTAAAAAATCTTAAAGTTAATTAAAACAAAGTTAATTAAAAGAAAATACAAGTTCACACACACATATTGAAATATATAGAGAAATGTAGAGTATAATCAAAGGGAAAATATTTGAAGTTTGAATCACGGTTTCACCACTTTCTAGCTATGTAACTCTTGGGCAACCTTGGAATTTATCTGTATAAGCAGTTCTCAGAGCTGTGATCCTTAAAGACAATACAAGACAGTTAATTATCTGCCAAATAAATACTGATTAATTGACAGATTTTGTTTTTTGAAAATGAAGAAATAGAGAGTGGGGAGAAGAAATATCAATTAATTCTAGACACAAACCTTTGAGTCAGACAAGGAACACTTATATACTGTTGGTGGGACTGCAAACTAGTGCAACCTCTATGGAAAATAATATGGAGATTCCTCAATGTACTAAAAGTAGACCTACCATTTGATCCAGCAATCCCACTACCGGGTATTTACCCAAGGGATAAAAAGTAGTTTATCAAAAAGACACTTGCATTAGAATGTTTATTGCAGCACAATTCACAATAGCAAAGATGTGAAATCAGCCCAAGTGCCCATCAGTTCATGAGTGGATTAATAAAATGTGATACATTTACACCATGTAGTACTACTCATCCATAAAAAATGAATTAATACCTTTTGCAACAATCTGGGTGGAACTGGAGACCATCCTCCTAAGTATCACAAGAATGGAAAAAAGAAACACCATGTATACTCACTATTAAATTGGAACTAACCGATCAGCACTCATGTGCACAAATGAAAGTAAAACTCAATGGAAATCATGCAGGTGGAAGTGGGGAGGAAGGGCTGGGTGAAATCACACCTAACAGGTGCAATGCATATTATCTGGGTGAAGGGCACACTTATAACTTTGACTCAAGCAGTACAAAAGCAGTCCATGTAACCAAAACATTTGTACCCCCGTAATATTCTGAAATTAGAAAAAAAAAAAAGATATTCTCTGCACTCTCCTTACTGTTTCTAAGGCCTTAATTTAGCCAAGACTTAGCATGTTTCATTCCTAAAGTTCATTAAATTATATAGCATCTTTTACAAGATAAATGAGATATTAATTAAGACACTATCATAGAGTATATACACAATAAAATCAACAGAGTACATGTCATTATTTATATATGTGTAAAAATATTAAATCTGTACAATAGGAAGAAAATACAACAGTGCATCTTTTTTCATGCGTCTTCACTCACAATTTCTTCCTCTCAGGCCATTTCAAGGGTTTACAGTCATTCTCCCTTCCATTTTCAGCTAGCTCGAAGAAGGAAGTTTTATACCATGAAGGGAGCCACAATATTCAAGAATTTTTTTCACTTCATTTCTAAGGAATATTCTCTGGCATAATTTGTTTAAAGACACAAATTTTAGGTGTGTTCTTACACAAATAAAGAAATGCATACAAACTCTAACCAAACACTGGAATTTAAATGTTATAAAGGGAGGGAATTTTCTTCTGTATCCTTAGAACTTTGAAGAGTACCTACCCCATAATAAAAATGATCAAAAAAGATTTTTTTTGAATGGGCAAATGTGATGGTTTACTTTGTTTCCAGAATCAGGGTTTAGAAGCAGAGTGTAATGCCCCCGATCTCTCTTCATTCCCATGAAGACCACAAGTTGGAGGACATCAATCTGAAACTCTGTCAATGTCTGAACTTCTCTAAAGCATCTTCTTCCAGACTGACAAATTCATGGAGTTGCATATAGGATACTTTCTACATATGGATTGATACATAAAAGAGCCATAGATGCAACCAGAAGTTATAGTAACAGTGAACATTAGATCTCAAAGAACTCAAAGGCAATATATATATACTTTTATCATTTTTCATTTGTGTTTCTAGCCCACCAACTATACTCCAGCATGGGGGATAATATATTTTACATTCGCTTCTGAAGCACAACAAACTACATTTTCTATCTTTACTACTTTTTACCTGTTTTCTTCCTTATTACTATCTCAGGGTTTAAGACTAGCAAAAAAATTTCCAAAGCCTATCAACTATCCCAGGTAAAATACGATGAATTTTACTACAATCATTAAAAACTACAGTTATTTACCAATTATTAATATACTATTTTCTAATAAGTAAATGAGATGATCTCAAAACATCATAGACATGTTCATGTTAATTGTCACAGGTTAACAAAAAATTTTTTGGTAATTAATTTTATTATTATATTTACAGTTTCTTTTTTCATGGAGAAAAGCGGTTAGATAAACTTTAGGGAATGAAATAATGACTATATTATAATCAAGCATGAAAGAAAGATTTTATCATTTTACTTTATCTCTGAATGCATATTCACTACCTTAAACTATTGGGGCTTAAAAATATTAGCTATTACTTATAAAATAATTTTCCTATTTCAGCCTAAATTGAAACAGTTCAATAATTTATTCACAAATACATATATTGCACGGCAGTAGAATATACATTCAACTTTTATAATTTGAAAAAGAAATATGGTATGCTTAAATGGAGAACCACATGAACTACTTTTAGTCAATATGTGACATAAAACTAAACTTTTTAAAATATTTTTTCTCAATACATGTCAGGTATAATGTAGATTTTGACAATCCCTTAATAAGAAAAAAACAGATATACTCATTCTCCAAACACTAATTTGCATTGTGTTTATAATATTAATAGATATCACCATGCCTAATTTTAAATTAAATGAAAATAGCAAAGTTTATATTCACAATTATACAATAAAAAGTATTGACAAGTATTTTACACCCTGTCGCTTTCCAGTTATGTGACATTTAATGGCAGTGGACAGATTTTGTAATATGCCACCCAAATCCGGCTTTATGGATGAACAACTCTTTTTCCAAGCTGCTGGAATAACTGCCAAAAAGAAACCTTAAGCTGACAACTCTTAGTTGGTGGTATCTATGCAGAAGGGAACCACCTCACTCAAAATCATGCTTCCTTCCTGGGGTGACCTGCATCCATTTATGGACTGTCACTTATAAACAGCTGACTGTAGAGGAAATGTCAACAGTAGTGTTAAAAGCAGTAGATAAAGAACATGACTGATGCCGTTTGGTGAAGCTTCACCAGCGTAAGCACACGCGAAGTCTAAGACACCTTTCAAGGAATCTATCTAATAGCAACTGGATTATACTTTGAGAAGCTGATTGGTGTGGCAAAGTTGCAGATTTTTCTATTTTGATGCTAAAATTTAACATAATCTACTTATGTAGAATTTGTTTGGAGAACCCTTCTACTAGTAGACATACACTGGTTTATTTGATCCTTAAAATGACTCTATAAAATGAATATTATATAAATGAGGAAACTGAATCGATTACTTCTGTCAGAGACAGAGGCTGGGTTCAAAGCCAGCTCTTCCATGCTATGCAGACCATGTTCTTAGCTACTACGAGCAGTGAAGAACTGGTTTGTACAATGCAGGATGTAAATAAGATGTAACTAATTGAAGTTATATGCGAATGCTGATCACTCATGTATACAGCAATGTTATACATGACTCTGTAATGAATTTTATTTTAATTTTCAGTTTCTCATTTTCTGCTCAATAGTTTGTTAATTCCAAACATCTGTTAAGTTTTACATACATGCTATTTGACATTTAATTATAATTTTAGCATTTCAAAAATAGGGTGAGCGCTCTCTCTCTCTACACACACACACACACACACACACACACACACACACATATACACACACACACACAAACATATAAACAGTCCAGATGCAGTGACTCATACCTATAATCCCAGAACTTTGGGAAGCTTAGGCAGGAGGATCACCTGAGGCCAGGAATTTGAGACCAGTCTGGGCAACATAGTGAAACCCCATGTCTACAAAAAATTTTTTAAAAAATTAACGAGGCATGGTGGCCTGTTCCTGTAGTTACAGCTACCTGGGAGGCTGAGACAGGAGCACCGTGTGAGCCCAGGAGTTCAAGGCTGCAGTGAGCTGCAAGCATACCACTGCACTCCATCCTCAGTGACAGAGTTAGATTCTATCTCTGAAATAAATAAATTCATAAATAAATAAAACAAATTTAATTAATGGTGATACACATGATTATTTGTTAATGGATTATTTATAATAATAAATACCTAAATCTTCACTCCATGTTATGCTAAATCATTTTATAATATCAAAAGATGTTATGCCAAATATATCATTCTAGGGCTTCCACAGAATTTTGAAAAGTAAAATTAAGCAGATATATACTAATGAGAGAAATAAGTCACAGATTTTAGTTGCTTTGTTCGAGAGCATATTGGAAATAATTACTTTCTTTATGCACATGGATTATATCCCTATTCTTTATGCAAAACTTTTGCAACAGCTTAAAGCAAAAGTGGATTCAATTAAGTAATAAAATGTAAATATAAGTAGAAAATCAAGAAAAAAATAAAAGTTTTTGTGCCTGAATTTTATATTTATTTTTGATCCTATTAGGGGAAAGGGTAAATAAAAAGGAATCCTGTCGTTTACAGGGTTTATTTGATCATAAAGGAGGAAGTAGTTCAGTGTATTAGGGAACATAATGCTTTGTTACAAATTGCAAAATACCATAAAAAAAAGTCAACAAGATTTTATACAGCGAACATGGAAGGAAGTAATAAATAATATCTTCAAAAGCAGCTTTACAGTAACTAAAGTGGTAAATATTTAATTACTGTAGAATGTAAAACACCTTAACAGAAATTAAGACAATGAGAAAACACATCTTTATCAAGGTGAAATTGTGAAGAATTAAATGAATGTGGCCAAACTTGATCCAAGCATCTAATGTAAACATGGTGGGTCTTTTAGGTAATCTTCCGTCTCTAAAGAAGTATTTATTCTCATTCAGTTTTAATTAGGAATTGAATAACTGGAAGTTCCAGTTAAGGCCTGAAGTGCTAGTATTCTGCGTTATTGGTAAGAGTACACACATGCCTTAGAAACCAGATGGGCAAATGGCAATGTAGGCATTAGAAACATGCCTGGTACCCTCAACTGAATGAAAAACTATTCTCCCCTTCCCAGAACAGTAGCTCTAGAGTGAAACAAGCAAACAAAATCTCATCTTTGTATCTGATCAAAGAGGAAAACTTGTATGACTCTCATAACTCTGGAAATTATAGCAAGCAAAAAATAATTTTGTCCCAGAAAATTTTAAAGAGGGCTATTCAATCATTAAACAAATGTATATTAAGTCCCACTTTCTGTAATGCACTAGGCTCAGTGTTCAGAAAGCTCAAGATTTGGAGGCAGATATGAACACAGTCATACAACAATACAGGTTGTAATGTTAGAAAATGCAGAGTGATATGCTAACACAAAAAAAGGGCATGAATTCAATGTAACCATTAATGTTTTAAGTATTTACATGCTTTATAAGAGTGTAAGAAATTAAAGTAAATAACAGAAATAAGTATAAACAACTAAAGTGGTATAACAGTCTATAATATTGTCTAACAATCTTTTTCATGACTTAACACATACAGACTTTATAACATAACCATTGGAATAGTTTATCTCCCCCTACCCATAGAAGGAAGACAAAATGAGACAATTTCTTCTCCTCCCTCTTACAGGGAAGTTCATAGCTCATTCACTCCATTGAGGCATTTGTCTTTTCTCTGAGGAGTCTTTCCTGACTACCACACAGCCTTGTACTCCTTGTCCAGCTTCATTCCATTCATCTTACATGACCATTTATATTAATAGACTAACTAATCATCCACCAGATACTGTATTATACATTTTTTTATTCTCTATTATACAACTGTAATGTAAGCTCCCAAAGCAGAGAGTTGGTTTTCACTGCTGTTTCACAGCAGCTAGATGAGGGCCTGGCATTTATCACTTGCTCAGTAAGTATTAAGTAGGTGAATAAATTAATGTACCATCTGAACTTGTAAGTTTGTCTTAGATTACTTTCAGAAAATAAACCAATATGCACTATATTTGGTTGCTATATAACCAAAATTTTATATATATATAAAATATAATATATTTAAACATTTAAAGAAGCCATTACAAAGGAACAATTGTTAATAATATTGCAATAGAATTTATCATAATGAATTCAGTCTATATCTCCAAATACATTCACAAATTAGGGTAGAATAAACATACAGGAGTATATTTTTTTACAAGACTTTAATAATAAACTACTTTCATGACGATATGAAGATAAAATATACTGCAAGTTGAGGGAAGAAGGTTTTGATAGAACAATGGGAATTGTAAGAGATGACCAGGTTTGTCAAGAAAGTTGCTTAAACAGATAAATTGAGATAAGAATATTCAACTGATGTTCAATTAGTAGGGCTTAGATGAGGCACATCTCTGCTAGTTGCTGAGAACTGAACAAAGTAAATCAGAAAATCTCTCTGTTCTTAAAATAACTCATTGTATTAGAGTTAATATATTTTTTAATTTAATGTTCATTCTTCTAGGATAAACAGTATAAAATTAACTCTATTATATGAGATGAGCTGTAATCAAGACCTTTTTAAAGTGCCCAGACTGGTAGTTGATGAGCATTTCAAAGTCGTTATGAGAGATACTGTAAGACATGATGAAATCCAAAATTAAGGCAGTGGTAGTGGGAGTAGAGCCTAACGAGACATAACTGGAAGATGTTTCCAAGGAATTGAAGTAGATGACTAAATTCGTGCTAATAAGTAAGAGAAAGAGAAGCTCTGATTACATCAGAAACTTTTTCTTTGACAATTAAATGAATAGTGTGATGCTACCAACATAAATATGAATTCAAAACAGAATAATAAATACAGTAGAAGAAGATAATTAGTTTCATCCTCTTTGTGCCAAAGTTAAAGGACTGTTTTGAATTGCAGATATCTATTGGATTGACTTTAAAAACTCATCATCAAGTTGGTTTTAACTGATCAACACTTAAGTGTATATATAGTAATAACATTCATTGGGCGTTGGGCAGATTGGGGGGGAGAGGATGGCTATATTAACACCTAATGGGTGCTGTGTGGACCTTCTGGAGGACGGACACACTTGAAGCTCTGACTGGGGTGGGGCAAAGGCAATATAGGTAACCTAATCATTTGTACCCCCATTGTATGCTGAAATGAAATATAAAAATAAAAAAAATCACTTGTGAATTGAGTAAGGAAGGAGTTCAGAGATATATATCGCCATGGGACTTTCATTTTGCATAAAGAAACAGAATGTTTCACAATCACACTAAATCTCATTAGTGAAGTTGAAATGGAGAAGATATAAATTGAATGCCAAATGATGTCTCAACTTTTGGTGCCTCATTACTGATATCCAACTTTAGTTACATGTTGCTAAATGATCAAGTAGACAGTTCTGACAAAACGTCTTGGGAGGCAAGATGGAAGTCCTGTTACCTTTCAAACTCCATTTTTGAAAATTATCTCTTTTTGGAAAATACTAGCTCGACTTTTGACTCAACTTTTCAGTTATCACTAGCCTTAGGTAATTGTGTTATTTAAACTAGACATTGATTTAGATGAATTCATATATCTACTTTTGTTGGTGATATAATTTCTCTTTTGTTAGAAGAGATAATTCAAAGATACGACAAAAATTTTTTTAAGAATTTAAAATGTACAATGTGGATTAATTTAAATGCCTTAAAATTTTAATATTAGAGGAAGAAATAAAAATGAAATGAATCTGCAACACTAGAAATACGGTCATTAATCGACACTGCACATTTTAACCGAACAGAACAATAATGAGATGTTCACTGTAATTGATCTTTTGGTCAAAGAAAATTTCATACATTTTATAATAATTAAATAAATGGTCAATATGATGGTATATTTGATATTCAAGTGGAGCTATCTGATTCTATGCTCATGAATGCTAGTGGCGGTCTTCCTATGTTTCATTCACTTGGATACCTACATGGGACTATGATTCTTTGCAGTTCTGCCTATGTCAGACATGTTTCAGCAAAATTGTCCCTTCAAAAAAAAATGGTAAATGATGATTTTCAAGGTCCACTTTTTACATGTGGAGGACGGAAAATTCTGATAAATGTAGGCCTTAATGGAGAACAATAAACAATAAATAAGAAAATTCTATCCTTCCACAGACCTAAATTATCGGGTTGGCTTCAGGGTTCCCTAAATAGGTTGGCTTCAGATTGCTTCAAAGTACCGATAAAAGAAATATTTCACATCATGTGATATTCTTGTGATCAAATTTCTCTGTTTACAAATATGGTTTATATTATTACACCATAAAATATCTTGTTAGTATAGCTATTTAAGAGTATAAATCAGCTGTTAAAAATTATTCAAGATTTTATTATAGATCACATCTTCCCTTAGATTGATATAATAGATTAATCCTCTCATATCTTAGTAAAGTTACTTCCTTAATTTGAAAATACATACTCAAACCACAAATCTTTTCATGAAACTTATAAGGGCATTTATTCTTTTTCTAAATTAGTATGTCTATTTTTGAAACAGTTTGAGAGAGTTCAATTTTTTTTTTTTTTTGAGACTAAATCTCGCTCTGTTGCCTGGGCTAGAGTGTTGTGGCATCAGCCTAGCTCACAGCAACCTCAGACTCCTGGGCTCAAACAATCCTTCTGCTTCCGCCTCCCGAGTAGCTGGGACTACAGGCATGTGCCACCATGTCCGGCTAATTTTTTCTGTATATTTTTAGTTGTCCAGCTAATTTCTTTCTATTTTTAGTAGAGACGGGGTCTTGCTCTTACTCAGGCTGTTATCGAACTCCTGACTTTGAGTGATCCTCCTGCCTCAGCCTCCCGGAGTGCTAGGATTATAGGTGTGAGCCACCACGTCTGGCCGAGATTTCAATTTTTGAAAGAATACTTAAAACCATGATCTTCTTAATCCCTAATTTTAAAACTTGTTTTTAAAACCTGGAAGATTAGTCAAAGTACATGATACAAACACAAAGATGAAATTGCATTGGAAGCGTCATTTGGCTCTGGAAAAAAATCAAATTTCTTTATGCCTTGATTCTTCCCTGATTGATTTTAGAAATCAAGTTACTAAGTAAAAAAAAATCAGTATGTTAAGAAGATTCTTAGTAAATGACTATGAATAAGTGAAAAATTACATAAATATGATTTTTTAATAATCAGAAAAGTAGCAACAATATTTAATCTAAAATGAATTGAATAACAAATTGATAGCATTAAACACTGGTAGAAAAAGTCAATTATTAATATTTAATTTAAATTTCAAAAATCTGAGGTCTGGAATGATTGATTTTTTTGGAACTATGTCACAAAATTGATTGGAAGCACAAGAATTGAGAATTATGTTGTCTCACTGAAATTGTAAAATATCTACATTAAGTTTATCATATTTAATAATGCCAAAAACTGTAGAAAAGAATGATCTTAGAAAATATAAAATTATTTCATTTTCCCCTAGAAAGAAAGCTTGGAACCCCATCTTCTGTGGCTCCCACCAGTGAAACATAGTTTTAGAATTGTTTTGCAAGGATTGCTGACAATTACTCCCATTAGCAAGAAGAAATAATTCCTTCAATATTTTCTTGAGCTTTTTTGTTGTTATTGTTTTTGGTATGTGTGGGCATGTTTGGATGTGCTGTGGTTTTGGGGTGTGTCCACATTATCATGGAATTAGGACATTTACTTGGAAAGATAAAGAACAATGATAATTTAACCAATTCAATTTAGTAATTACATAAGAAAATAAAAACAAACAAGAAGAGCTGAATCAATATATAGTTAAAGATTTGTGTTTACAAGGAGTAAATTACTAAAAGTACAAATAAATTTATTAATATTTTAAATGGAGTCCACTTTGATGTGTAGGATAACTTTTGGTTTTGTAGATAGGTCAATATTCTACCTTAAGCACAAGTAAACACAATATACATTCAATATAAAAAGATATTCTTCCCACTCCCCCTTCGCAGGAATTACCAGGTTCCAACCTTTAGGATCAATATCCATCCCAAGGCTTGCTATCCTCTGGTAGTTGAATCTTCCCTTCACAAATGCTTTTTTTGGGGGAAAGAACATGAAAATAATTTGCTTTTATTTATTTATCTCTCTGTTTCTCATAGACTGCTCTTACAATGTTTAGATAATTATTCACTATGTTCTTGACTGACATCATGTGCATACATAAATTGTTGAAATACATATATTTAGATTGTTGAAAAGATAAAACTTTAGGAAAGATTGCTTTGGAGATTAATACGTATCATCACCATGCTCTTTCCTCTGCCCCACCTTCTGAATGATGACACAATGGAAAAGCGCTGTTGTAAAGCCCGTAATACCTGGATTTGATTTCTGCATCTAGATCGCTGACACCTGTGTCACCTGAGGGGAAAAAAATTATAATGTATGAACACAATCCTTTCTTGAAATTAAACCAATACGAGAATGTTTACATTGCAGATTGTTGTCACTATCATTTAGAACGTGGCATGTTATGAAGTTAACAGAGTGTCTGGTACCAGTCAGTTATAAGGTATTGCAGTTTTCTGTCTGCTTTCTTTCACTTTTCTCCACTCCTGTAAGCAGAAGAGTAAAATGAACTATGGAGTTTGGCAGCTTACAAAAGGCAGCTTCACGTTTTGGGACACTCCCAGAATGGGGAGAAACTGGTCTGTGTCATATCAGTGTAATCCGTGTGTTACAGTATCTCCGGTTTTATCTCAGAGATCACATATGCCAGAGTCTAAGTATATACATCATTTAAAATAGAAGTAGAGAATGCATGGCTTACTGTGACACTGTTTAAAGAATAATAAAATTCCCTTTTTGCATCAGGGACTTAAGAGAAATGAAAAAGAGCTAAATATGAAAGTCAGGAGGAAGCAGGGATATTCTGGACGATATAAAAGAAAGGCTGCAAAAATCACTACGAAATTGATATCGAAAAGCAAAAGGAAGATCTTAGTGTCACTATTTCAAATGAGTTGAAGGGCTGTAGTTTGAAGAAGCAAATCGATTGAGTTGGTCTAACCGTAATATATGCCATGTGGGTTTTGGAGTGACTCAAACTGTTTTACTTTTCCATTGTGGAAGGCAAGTATAAGTAGTTGTCCTCTTATAAGCATAAAGATTTAGGTTTGGAATATTGAAGATATGCCTGATAAGGCCAGGATAATATGTCTTATGTTGCACAGTATATACTACCAGAATCAGTTTATGTGTTAAACAGAGAAATAACTAAATAAATACGATACAGTCTGAAGAATGTCTATTAGAGTACATTTTTTCTTTAAGAATCTTAACACGATTTCTGGAAATATTCTCAAATAGGTTACTTTTTTTCTGTGAAATAACATTATTGATTTTTGGTGGCGATTATTATTCTAGCCAACTTGGTAAACTATTTTATTATTTCTCATAGCTTGCATATTGGTTATATTGGTTTTTCCAAAATTTTCATGTACATACATGCACAATTTATGTCTTTCCACTTTAATCCTTCAACTTCTTTTGTCTTATTTATTTACCTTAGTTTGAGAAAGTGTTTCTTCTTATTTAAAAATGATTAAATATGCTGTTTTTATTTGAATAAAAAGCTATATATTGCTATACCTTTCCTGTCATCCCTAGAGGATGCATTGTAGGTATTTTCGTGTTGCTTATTTGGTCATTTTTAAAATGTATTTGCTCTCTTTAATATCTTCTATTTTCAAGATGTGATAGCTTAATTATATTACAAATTAAACTGTATGAATATGGTCAGCTTCAAGTAGCACATAATAAAATTTATATTTCAAATACAAAAGAAAAATTATATCTCACCGAATGATATAAATATATGAGAATATATTTTTAAGTGTTCCAAAAAATTTTCAACAATATATTCTGTTATTTAGTATCTATAATTTGGAATCTTTTTTCTTAATTGGAAGCAAGGCACTAATTTATATTACAGTCTCTTAAGTTAAATGTTTCTTTTTTATGTAATAAAGTCTTTTTAAAAATCCTGAGAAATAATATATGTAAATAAATATTTATGGGGTACTTTGTGATGTTTTGATTTACATAAACAGTGTAGAAAGATTCGAGCAAGTAAATTAACATATCACCTCACCAACTCATTTTTTTATGGTGAGAATGAAAACAGTTTATTATTTTTATAATTTTGAAATATACAATACATTATTATTAACTGCAATCACCATGCAGTCAATGGATCACTAAAACTTATTCCTTCATATGCTGTCATCAACATTTCCCCTTTGTCCCCATGTCTCCTCATTCCCCTGCCCCAGCCTCTGGTAACCACTCTTCCATTCACTGCTTCTATGAGTTTGATTTTTTTAATATTTCACATATAAATGAGGTCATGTGATCCGTATGAAAAGGTAAGGAATTTGCAGAAGTCATGGTAACCATATGTTTTCATTTTAATGTCAAATAAAATGATCTAAAAATGTTCCTTTCAAATGTGAGAGTATATTTACATTAAGCCATTAGGACTAGATATACTGTTCTAGCTCATTTGATATTTCACTGTTAAAAGAATAACTATATAGTAATTCTTTGATATAATAATAATATATATGTTTTTATAAATGGTATATAAGATATCATGGATTATTCACACAATAAAAATGATATTTTCTCCATGGTTCTTGAATGGAAATATCTGTGTGGTAATGTAGGAATTTTTATTATCCTTTATTTAAATACATTTGTTTTTTTCTCCTCCAGGCATGAATCCTCATGGCAAAAGTCAGTAACTCAGTTTTGTTCAGGTGAACAGTCAAAGATATTATGAATGATGAAGTTGAATTTGAATAAAACACACATGCACACACAAATACACTGTTTGTGAACATTGGTATCAATACAGAATTAATAATATTTGGCATAGGAATACACATGGTTCACTTTGGCTTTTAGTTTTGCATATACAAACACTAGCGTGTAGGTGTAAATACGTATGTGGCAAAGAAAAAGAAAGAAAGGAAGAACGATGGAAAGAAAGACAGAAAGAAAGATACTCCTTGACTTGCGGTGAAGTTACATCTCAATAAACCCATCATAAATCAAAAATATCTTAAGTCAAAAATGCATTTAATACACCTAACCTACCAAACATTATAGCTTAACCCAGCCTACCTCAGAGCACTTACATTAGCCTATACTTGGGAAAAATCATCTAACACAAAGCCTATTTTATAATGAAGTATTGAATATCACACGTAATTTATTGAGTATTAAACTGAAAGTGAAAAACAGCATGGTTGTATGGGTACTCAGAGCAAGGTTTCTGCTGAATGCATATTGTTTTTACACCATTGTAAAGCTGAAAAATTGCTAGGTCAAACCATGGTAAATTTGGGACCATCTAAATAAATATAAAGGCTGCCTTCAAATTGCACATGCTTTCTCACTTCTCCACAGTCAGCATATCTTATTCTATCAACATTCCTAACTAATGATATTGCTTTTCATTTTCCTGAGAAAAGAGAAGCAATCTGGCACCACGCCCTGCCTTTTCTCCAGTTACTAAGAAAGCCCTGTTCTTGTAAATGACAAAATTTCCACATGTGGACTAGGTCAATATCATCTCCCCTAATTCTCTGGTATTTTCCATTTTCTGTTTTTTCCTCTATTTTCCCAAATAGCTTATGCATATGCTAGTACTTCTGTTTAAACAAAATGATCACCCAGGTAATAAAGGTTCATCAATCAGGTGAGCAAGATTTACATCAACAACGTTAAGTTGCATTGATAGTGTGCTCTTTTGATCTGATAGGATGAGAATGTCACTTTATCTCTGTGGTCTTTCTCTCAAAGATCATAGCTTCAATCAAATCATGAGAAAAACAACAGACAAATCCCAGCTGAGGTATATTCTACAAAATACTTAATCAAGGCTCTTGAAAGCTGTGAAGGCAATCAAAAACAAGGAAAATCTGAAAAACTCTCTCAGACAGGAGGAGCCCAAGGAGACGTGAAAACTAAATGTAACATAGTATCCTACAACAGAAAAACATTACTAGGTAAAATCTCATAAAGTCTGAATAAAGTATAGACCTTAGTTAATAGGAATGTGTCAACATTTGGACATTAATGGTGGCAAATGTACCATAGTGAGGTATGAACCTCTGCGATATTAACAAATGGGAAACTGGATGTGGAATATGTGAGAATCTCTCTATTACCTTTGCAATTTTGATATAAATCAAGAATTCCTCTAAAATTATAAAATATTAAAAATATAAATGCCATGAAATGAAAAACAAAACTAAAATACTTAAAGAAAACAAGTTAGCTCTTGATATGAAGAAGACCATTGTGAACTATACCAAATCCCTAAACCCACTCCATCATCTTCCCCGGCACACAGCTGGATTATTAATGTATTTCTAATTGTCCCTAGCAAGGGACATATACTTAGGTACCATGTACTTAGCTGTCAAAAATGAAGTTGTAACATACAGAAATAATGTATAATTTTTTTCATAAAGTTTAAGAAGCAGAGTGCCTTCTGCATGTTTTCTTACCCCATTTACTATCTAAATAGAAAGATCAGAGTTTCTAGATGAGGAGACAGAGCCACTCAGTGAACATATGTTGGTCCCTCTATGACCACAGGAGGGCCACAACTAGGTGCTATCCTTTGGACTTTAGGAAAATGAGAAATAAATTTGTGTTAGGATATAAAACTGTATTAAGGTAACTGTATATATAATGGCTACAGCAGCTGAGGTATTTACCTGTAATTAGGCTGCATCCAACTTTTCACTTGAGATACTGATTCATTTATGTCCATTCATTTCATACTCATGTCTCTACTCTCTGTCCTCTAAGTCCCTCTTGAAGTTGTACCATGTTATCTTTCAGTCTCACCACTAACACAATACTTTTTTTATAAAACACCCAAATGTAGTTTTTTTAAATCATATTAATTCCATATTAAATCAGTATCAATTTCTCAGCCCTCATCTTAGAGCCTGGTTACCAGCATTTGGCATACTACACCTTTTCTTCTTAAATGATTTTTTTTTTTTTTTTACTTCTCATTTTCAAACCTACTTCACTTATTCCTCCTGATTACATTTTTTTTTTCTTGGTTTCTCTTCAGCTCTCCAGCATTCTGTTTTTCTCTCATTAATCTCCTTGAGACTCATGTCATAAAATACCACTGCTATGTTCATTACTCTTAAATTCATACGGTTAGACCATTTTACCCTTGAAGTACAGATTTTTATATCCACATTGTTAGTAAAAAAGTTCCAATTGCATGTTTAATAGGAAACTCAACATTAAAATGTTTAAACATAAACTTCTGATGTCTGACCCAAACTTTCTTCCTTAAAGTTTCTCCATGTCAGTTAATTACAAATCTGTTGTTCTAGTTGTTTAAACAAAGAAACAAATATTAAAAATATAAACAATATTTGTTTCTTTGTCTAAACAAAATTTGGAATAACCAGATAATCCTTAACTCTTCCCTTTCTCTCATATCCCACATGTAATCCATCAGAAAATTCTGTCTGCTTTTCATTTAAAATACATTCAGGTTTTGACCTTTGCTACCTCATCACCAGGACCACCACCAGAATCCAAGGTACAATAATCTTTCACCTGGATTGCTGCAGACACCATGTGACCAACATTCCTAATTTTGCCCTTACTTTTTGTGATTTCATTCCTCATACAGAATAAACTCCGTAATATGTTATTAAGAACATGTCAAACCTCTGCTTGAACTCTTCAGTGGCCAACTTCTTACCTCACTCACAGTAAAAGACCTTCCAGTGAGTGACTAAGCCCTAGGGAGACTCTCACTCTCCCATTGCCAAACTCTCCTTGCCTTTCTCTGTTATTTCTTCAAATACTTCCCCAACTGCTCATCCTGTTTTTCATTCTGTTCCTTTCTTGCACTTATCAGAGCAAATTCCATCTTCAGAACTATTCCCTAAGTCCCCTCTGCCCTTGAATCTCCTCTTCCACTTAACCCTCTGGCTCACTTCTTTGCCTTCTTCAAGTCTTTATGTAGCTGTTGTTTTTGCAGTGACTGTTTTCCCACCATATTATCTAGAAGTTTCATTTCCCAACAGTTCCTAGCCCCCTTTCTTGCTTCATTTTTTTCCAAATCCATATCATTTTGTATGATGTTATAGTCTTTACACATTTATTTTTCCTACAACCATTTGCTTACTGTTATATTCCCAGAAACTAGAACGTAACAGGATAAAGCATAAAGAGCATGAAAGTTTTGATATAGATCATATCTGAGTACAATTAATAGGTAGAACATTATCAAGCCAAAAGAGAAGGAAAAAACACTTAGAAGCTCATTAGAATAATTTTCTACAAGCTGATTAGCTCCCACTGTCACTTCTCCACAGGTGTCTTGAAAATTTTAGAATGATTGGTCTTATTTTCTACAGGTGATCTTAAGTATCTATTCAGGTGCGACACTTAACGAACAACAGAGTGTGTCTTTGACTATTAATATCCTATCTATCAGACATAAAATGTTCCCTGATGGTAAATGGGCTTCTGCAAAAATCAGTTTAGTTTTGTCAGACAGTCATGCTAACTTTTTCTAAAACTGTGAATGATATCTGTGTCCATTTTTTTTGCATAATCTTTCCAATCTATCTAAAACCACACATTCAAAAACATTGTTTTAAAGTATACCTTATTTTAGGCAATGTGCTATCATAATTGAAATGAAGTCAAACTATATATGTATAACATATATTTGTTATATATTATATAATCTATATAACAGTAAATTCCCATATTTTCTTGAAGGTAAAATTATATATATATAATATCCTGCCCACAGAGAAATTAATAGTTATACAGATATATATAAATATTTATGAGTTATAGATCAAATAATGGTGTTACATGCATATATATATATATAAAGTGGTTTATATAAATTATAAAGTGATAATACCTTAATGGACTTTGATAGCATAGGGAAAGCACAACCAGATGAATAATTTGTGTGAGGTGTTTCAGATAGTAGGAACAACATGTACAAAGATTGAAGACAAATAGTATTGAGCTCAAAAACTTCCTCTTTTGGATAATATGGCTTGGTTACAAAAGACTAACGTTTGTCCAAAAACAACAAGAAAAGCTGTTTGATGATAAAGGAAGCCAGGATTTGAGAGGTCAAGTCTATGGACACAGAATGAACACTTTGAGGTGAGCTAATTTGCTACTCTGTTCTTTCCTCTAGTCACCTGTCCAATAGCAGCAAACATTGTGCAGTAAGTTAATGTGATTATAAAGCTGTGTACAAAGTCCTAGGTAAGCTGAGTTTTCAACAATTTCACGGGCTCAGAGGAGAGAAATATTAGAGTACATGTCCAGAAAGGCATTCATATGCTAACATTCTGAAGAAAAGGGACAAAAAAGAAGTAAACCCAATATTCTGCATTGCTTCTCACCTTAAGGTATATACTGATTTGTAATCACACTGAATTAAAGGTAAAAAGTTTTGTACCTACTGTTGACTAAGAGGCTAAAAAGAGAAAAAGAAATTTTAGTGCGATCAAAGTGAGAAGAAAAAATAATTGCAGTTCGGAGACCATAAAGGATGAAGAACATTGAAAAATACCCAGTGTTTTAACTTGATCAATTGAATTGCTATAAACTAGGAATAAGGGTGATTTGGAAATAGATGTACTAGAACTTAATCCAGGAATTAGTATTAATATTAAAAGCTCAAAAGGTGAGTTTAACAGCAATTTAGTTGCAGAAATACAGCTGAAAACTATATTGGAAGATAGATTTAGTAGAAATTATCTAAATCGAAGCTCAGGAGGAAAAAGATACTTTTGATCAAATGTAAAATATTCCCCATTTACATACTTTACGAGAACATATAGAAACAATAAAACTAAACATTCAGCACATCAGAGTTACTACTTTTAGAAACAAATGATTGAAAGGGCAATTGAGATTAAACAAAATATAAAAATACTAAATTAGAGAGTATGAAATTTCAACACTCAATTGAAGGGCATTCTATAAAATATTTTACCAGGAATCCTCATAACTATCAATATCATACAAGGAAAGTCTGAGAAACTGTCACAACCAAGAGAATCCTGCAGAGACAGGTGTACTAAATGTTATGTGGTATAATGAGACACACACACACAAACAGACAAAGGCATTAAGGAAAAAAAATGAGAAAATATGAATAAAGTATGGACTTTATGGGAAAAAGTGGCAATGTTCTCTACCTGAAAAAAAACAAAATAAAGCCTGTTAATATGCATATTTATATTACTTAAATACATATGTATATAGAGAGAGTTCTTAGAGATCAGTGTGATGGGGCAGGTTTATATAATCCCACATTCTCTGATTCAAAGCTCAATGATTGCTTTGGCAATGTGTACTCCAACATAAACTGACAGGGAACAAGACCTCAAATTGTACAGTGTCTAATAGGAAAGAAGAGCGTTCTTTCTCCTGGATTTTTCTCAGATAGGTTTTATGACAGGATTGTTAGGAAGTACATTGTAACTTGAAGAACAAAATTTTCTGTAAATAAAATCAACGTAGTCTCCAGGAAAACACTCAAGTTGGACTTGCTAAACTACCTCTGCACATATCAAAAGAGGGAAAGAGAGAAGACATCAGCACAGAAAGATAAGGCTGCTTTGGGACAGCCTGTACTTTGGCATTCAGCATGACAAGGAAGGATGAAGATGACAAGGTCTGGCTCAGAGAGCCACACAAAATAGCCAAATTACCTGGAGTGGGTGCGGTCAGGAAATAAAAAGAATTTTTTCAAGCAAGAAAAGGTAAGGAGAATGAAAAAGAACAGATTATAAGTAAGACTAAATATAATAGAATGGAAGAATAAAATTAACTTATATACTTATAATAAATGTAAAGAGATTAAGGGAGAGACATCTACATATTCTCTAATACCCAGTCACAGCTTTTTCCTTCAGCACTTAAACATTACTTATAGCTGTGCAAATGGTCTCCTAGCTAAGCAACGAATTTTACAACCATCCTTGTTGATTTGCAAGCTACTGAAGGATATTTGGACAAATGTGTGCAATTTCTGGGCCATTATCTTTAAACATTTTTTATATCTTTCCTATAAAGAAGTATAGAAATGTTTAATTAAAAATAATATATCATGTTAACATTACATATCACTTGACAAATGCAGTGTTTTCTCTCGAGAACATATTATTATGTCTCATTGTGCAATTTATAGAAATATAACTGGTCACATAATTGAGGATTTTTTTCAAGTCCCAGACACTCTGCAAAACATAATACAATGAAGTATTCATTAATACTCACATTGAAAAGTGAGAAAACAGATTTAAGAATTCAAGTAATTTTCCAAAAATTAAATAGCTTTTACATGGCATAAATTTCAGAATTCAGGCATAAACCCTTTCTGAATAACTTTAAAGTCTATTAATGACCCAACCATACATTTTCCAGAATTATTTACTTTTAAGAAAAATTGTCATTTTAAAATTGGATATTAATCAATAAATGGTGAATATAAAATGCTTAAAATCAACTTCTCGTTAATTGATCTTTTTGTTGATTCAGTTCTATGCAGAAAATCATATGCTTAGATATGATTTTCCTCCATTTTATAGTGAAGTCAGGAACCAGAGAAAGAAATGTGAACATAGCAAGATGAGACTCGCAAAATTGAATATGATTCTTTCCTATATTATTAAACTGCGGAGTTGAATGTGGAGCACTTATCCCTCAATGAATTTTACATAAAAATAACTGATTCATAGGTTGCTTAAGAAACATCCAATGCGTCATCAGTTATTACCCTAGTTTTAGCATTATAGAAATATGAAAAACAATCTCAAAAGTACTTTGGAGGCCTGTGTTTACATGACAGAGAGAATTTTAATTGCTGTTCATAAAATGACATAAAAATATTAACATCACTCTGTAACGTCAGTGATTCCATTTTGCAAGCACTTTATTTTTACAGGGCAGAAAAACCATAGAGTATATGGTATATAGTACATAAATATCGTGTGTTGGATGAGTAAAGGAGAATTAAAGGTTGTGAGAATATTTCACCCACAAGAAAACATTCATGAGGCCACATGGTTTTCAGTGGAAATGTAAGTGTAGTAATCTAAAACTATTTTATAGGCCGGGCGCGGTGGCTCACGCCTGTAATCCTAGCACTCTGGGAGGCCTAGGCGGGTGGATCGCTCAAGGTCAGGAGTTCGAGTTCAGCCTGAGCAAGAGCGAGACCCCGTCTCTACTAAAAAATAGAAAGAAATGATCTGGACAACTAAAAATATATATATATATAAAAAAAATTTAGCCGGGCATGGTGGCGCATGCCTGTAGTCCCAGCTACTCGTTAGGCGTTAGGCTGAGACAGGAGGATTGCTTGAGCCCAGGAGTTTGAGGTTGCTGTGAGCTAGACTGACGCTATGGCACTCTAGCCAGGGCAACAGAGTGAGACTCTGTCTCAAAATAAAAAAACAAAACAAAAAAAACCATTTTATAATCTAGACTACCATTAATTTCTCTTCAAATGTTTGAAATCCATTTAATTCAATACAAATTGTATCAGAAAATGTTATAATGATATCAACCATGGTTAAATCAGCTAAAATTTTGTTATAAATCTCTAGAGAATACTTGAAGTTAAGATGCTACTGCATCAGTTGCAGAAATATGCTAAGAAAAGCATTAAGAACATAACATGATACCCTACTTTTCAATTTCTTGTCTACTGCTTTATTATTACTTATAGTCTTATATCATTTTCATGTCATTATAATTTCATTATTTTTAAAAAAATAAATTCAAAAATTACAAAATATCAACAAGTGGACAGATTAGAAAGATGATCTTGCTCTGATGAGTGATAAAGAAATCATCTTTAATTATAAAACTATTTCCTAAACCAATATATTCACAGTTTTACATGTTCTGTTTTACATCTTAATATTTACTCTTGTTACAAGTATGAAGACACAGCGTTTTTCTATCATATAGTTTTTAAACCCTAATGTAAACATGACTATTACATGAGAAAACTTTATATTTACATGACATAAGGAGTCATTTTTATTTTGGGACTTTTTACCAAAATGATAGAACAAATGTAGTGACTCTATACTTGATACTGTATTTTCTGGAAAAGGGAGCACACATTTCTTTAACAAATAAACCCACATAGGGTTTAAACATCAAACTTTTAAATGTTCTATTATTTTAATAAATATTATACACTTTTTTTCAAGTACCCTTTTAAACAATGGCAGCTACCAAAAAATACTTATTATTCTTGTTCTCAAGATATTTAAAATTCAACTAAGGAAACAAACATAACATTTGCTAAAATTCAAAATCAAAATAGTGGTAAGGTAAGAATTAATAAATTCTGTTGAACACAGGGGAGAAACCAATGAATTGTATATGGGGAAGTTAGTAAAATCTTTTCAGAAGTGGCATTTGAACTGATTATTACAAAATAAGTATTAATTTAACAGTTAAAGGGTTGCATAATAAGCCAGCAGCGGGAAAAGAATAAGTAAAATCACTAATCTCTTGCTAGGTTTACATAAATCCTATAATGTAGAGCCTCAATCTATTTTGGGATTAGGGTGACAAAAAAGGAAGAGTAATAGATCTGATAGGAAAGGTAAATTGATAATACTTACATAATTATGATAAAGAATTAACTCTATGTTATTAATTCAAAGTTTCCAAAATATTAATATGCTATTCAAAGAAATTATTACATGTGTTCCCACTGTGTAAGATAGAAAAAATGTTTCATATAAGTTATTCAGATCTTATAAACCTTTAGTGTAAGTTAGTTTGTGCTGAGTATGTGTGCATATATTATCTGTTTGTGTATTGCAGGTGCTTGTAGTTATATATGCGCAAGTGTGTATTTGCAAGAATGTGTGCATCTGAGTGAGTGTATGCACATGTGTCATTGTGAAAGTGGTCATATGTAAGTGTGTACACCTCTGGATATGCATTTTGAGTCCACGCTTGAGGGGCCTGGGCCATTTACATGGGTGTATATGTGTGGGTTTGTATGTGAGTATGTATGTGTGAGTGTGTATAAGAATATCATGGACCTGAAAAATATAGTAGGATTCATAATGATGGGTCAAAAGGGAAATCACTCAAGAAACTGAAGTTGAGAATCTGGTAAGATAAAAGATAAGATAAAAATATGAGAAAAGATAAGATAAAAATATGTATCAAGTACACATACTGGAGAAATATGGAGGGCAGACTGATAATATAAGGAAGTGGAGACATGAGATGATGCAAGCCTGAAACACTGAATTGTTGTTGAGAATGGACAAAATAAAACAGATATGAGTAAACTTTAGGAATAGTACAAAATATTAATAATAAAAAGTAAGTCTGGAAAAATAGTGTTCCATATAAACAACCTATTTTGATACATGACAAAGCAGTTTTTAAATATCAAAATTCATGGTATTTGTCATAATAGTTCAGTGGGATACTAACATTCTTAAGTATACACCCTTCCCTCTCATAGGTTATGATGCGTGTCTGGTCACGCTTCTCAATGTCAAGCCCAAAAACATCTGACTGATATGATATTGAGACAGTGGATATACTGAAATGGAAAACAGTCTGAAAATATGAGAAAGTGGAGACATAAAATGATTCAAGCCTGAAATTCTGAATTGTTATTGAGAATGGACAAGATAATACATATATGAGCAAACTTTAGAAATAGTCAAGATGTTTGGTCAAAGTATGGGTTCCTGTGCATCAGTTTTAACTGCAGTTCAGGAAAGTTTTGAAACATTATCGAATTTCTTACCTAATATTTTTGAAGTTTAAGAAAAAAATCAAAACTATAGTAAAAAACAAAAATGAAAACAAAGCAAAACTAGTTATTTATTTATAGGTACAAATGTGGATCAGGTGGTCAGTAGATGTTACCAGATATAGAGCAAACAGTGGGGAACATTCTAAATGAGTACCCAATTTAATGACTTGCAGCAAGAATGGTTTAATAATCTTCAACTGTATGTGAGCCTATACCAATAATATTGAACCATGCTGCACAAATCATATAAATATCCAGCTCCCAAGGAATTATTTCATCTTGCAAGGCAGGAGATTCATTATTTTTCCATGAGTAGGCACAGGACTTCAGAGAAAGCAAAGTCATCCATAGCCTTTTCAACTCATCAAAATAAATTCAGTTGTTGTTATAGTTTTTATGTCTTTAATCTTGCTCTTTTTCTCACTTTTTCTTCTAAGGGTCAACACAATCTTCTTTGTTATGACTCTGACTCTCCTAAGAGCTCTTACCATACCTAAGTCATCCTCTGTCTCCTAGCTTAACTGAGACTTCAATACCAATATTATCCTCAGCCCAGACTTGTTAATTTGAAATCAGATGATAGAATGAATTGCCTTTAAATTCTTTCATTTATATTTCATTCAAGCTAAAGTTGATTAAAAATTTATTTTTTGTAATATAACTAAAATATTTTAAAATAATAACCAATGAGTGGAAAGAAAAGTTACCTATTTTATAATGGCTTCTGGGAAATATGCATATATTTATAATACATATTATATTTTCTAACCACCCATAGTTTTTTAATGAAACAAATGATAATTTGATAGTATTAATATATAATTAACATTACTGTGTAAAGATGTGATGTTCAGAAATAATTAAAATATTCTAAAATTGCAAATTGTTTGCACTGTATATGTTTGTATATATTTTAAAGTGATGTACACTTTACATTTCGTTACATATATTAGCATTCTATGACATAAAGAAAAATCTTTACTGGTTTTTATACATCCAAACCAGTTTTTGAATCATCTAAGTAGAATAAAGAGCCACCTGCCTATATCCCTTGTGTATAAACTCTTTTTAAGTCATCTGGCTGCCTACGGTCACATTTACATCTAAGCAGCCATGCAGTGAGGAACTTGAGAGAGAAAGACCGGCCAGCTTCAAAATCCAGTGGAACAAGACTTAGTACAAAATGTAACGTAGGCCACAAAAAAACAGTTGAGTTGACAGAACATGACATATCCTTTTCTTTTTGTAAGTAACTACACTAGACTGCCTGCTCATGTTACTTGTCTGTTTCAGTCTGACAATTTGGTTTTTAGTACCAATCTGCATATAGTCATCATGTAACTGTGATGCTGAAATTTTTTCTTCTGACATACTTTCCTCTCTATCCTCCATTTTTGCTCATTTTGCACATAATTATATTTCTTTGTAATTTACAGTTATGCTGAATTCTAATTCTGTCCAGGATGCACTGCGCATGTGTTGATACACTATTTTTCAAGTTTACTCACCCCAAAATACTGTATAGTTATTATAAAGAATTATTAAAAATAAGGATCTTTTTGACATATTTTATATTGCCACAGGTGAATGTACCATGACTGTGAGCATTACCCATTCCTTTCATTCATCATAGAAAAAATTACATTGTTTTATTAGGTGAGCAAAATGTATTTCCTATAGCTAATATACATTAGTTGACCACTTACTATTTCTATTATCATTCCCTTGAACTTCTATTAGGTTAACTTCCATTAACTGTTAATTTTAATGAATTATTTTATAAATAATCTTATAATTGGAAAATACATATCAAAATTCAGTTTTCTGTTTATAAATAGCAGAGATAAGATATTGTGTTCAAAAAGAGCTAGAATAAAAGTGATAATAAATGGGTAAGCCACTTGCTTTTATAAAACTGTTTGACTATAGGTGACTGTGTAGATTTAATTAGTAAACTGAGAGTTATATGCACATTATACATGGGTTGCCCATGAATTACACTATTCCCACGTAGTAGAGTGGAAAGAGGCAGATATTCTAGAAAATCTCTCAGATTTTTAAATTTTCTTTTCTGTAAGATGGAAGCAATACTGCCAAATTCAAAAGAATTTTATTAGAACTGAGTAATATAAAATCTATAAAATGCATAGCTCATTGTGTGACTCATGAGAAAGGGCCCATATATGCCCTTCCTCATTTTAATTGTAGAATATTTCTACATTATAAATGTAGAAAGTTTTGTTATTGTTGTTGTTGTGTTATGTTTTCATTTTGATCATTTATTTTTTTATTTAACCAATCTCTTTAAAATAATAGTTTATTTTTGTAAAATTATTATTCTGTGAGTTCCATGGAAGAAACAGGAGGCTTCAAGACTTTTTTTTTTTTTTTTTTTAGACAGAGTCTCGCTGTGTTGCCTGGACTAGAGTGAGTGCCCTGGCGTCATCCTAGCTCACAGCAACCTCAAATTCCTGGGCTCGAGCAATCCTCCTGCCTCAGTCTCCTGAGTAGCTGGGACTACAGGCATGCGCCACCATGCCCGGCTAATTTTTTCTATATATTTTTAATTGTCCAATTAATTTCTTTCTAATTTTAGTAGAAATGGGGTCTTGCTCTTGCTCAGGCTGGTTTTGAACTCCTGAGCTCAAACAATCCACCTGCCTCGGCCTCCCAGAGTGCTTGGATTACAAGCATGAGCCACGGCGCCTGGTCTCCAAGGCTATTTTGTCAAGAATATGCATTGGGGAGGGATATTACAGAAAGGAAAGGGTTGAAATGAGTGAGATGAGGGTGATAATGTTGTAGAAGTCTAGGGGAAGGGGATTGCAGAGGTATTGAATATGGAATATTTTTCAAGATAAATGCTGTTTACAGTGTAATGTGATATTTCCCTGTAACTTCATAGAAATTAGGAATAAGAAATAAATTAACAAATACATACAGAAATGAGATTACTTACTTATATACACCAATGAAAGACTAAACTTCAAGCATTTTGGTGCAAACGACACTGAAGAGGAATATGTCTGACAACCGAGAATTATTGTTACTGTTAGCTTAGTATGCTAAAAATAAATCTTGTTACTTGAATGACCCTTTATCCTGGATAACTTAAGCTTTATGTTATTGGAAATGTATAACTGATAACATAATAATGGTTAAATATATAGGTACTCTACAGAGACTATTGGACAGGGAGAAGAGAGGGAGATTGATTTCTGACTCCACAATTTGCTAACTGTCATCTCTTAGGCATGCTATTTAGCATCTCTGCCTCTGAACTCTTCCGCAAAACTTGAGCAATGATAGTAACTATCTCCTAGAGTTGTTTTCAGGATTAAATGTATAAATATGCATAAAGCCCTCAATATGATAACTGGGACATATTAAGCACTGAAAATATGTGCATTTATTGAGAAAATCAATATTAACAAGATTCACATATGCACTAAATCCTCATTGTAATAAGTGAAAACTTGGACCTAAACTCCTTCAAAAAAAAAGGCTCCTGAATATAAATGTGGCCATAAAGTTAATTATCAATGATTTTAAACAACTTAGAATGGTAAATATAATAGATGCAGTGTAGTTTTACAACTCTGAGGGGGGAGAATAGTAGTGTTTATTTATTACTTACTAGTACAATTATGGGTCTTCAATCCCATCTTATTTTTTTAGACTTTAAGTCAAACTTTCAAAACTGGCTTCAATGAGAGTATGGAATTATGACACAAGATAATGGGGAGGATGGAAACAAAATGGAAGTCATCCTCTTGGAGTTCAGAAGTACACCCTGAGACGAGAATTTGAGTGTAGATAGTTTATCTTGGAATCACTAAGAGTTAGGGAAAGGGTGCAGAAGTGGGAGGGAAAAGAAGGGAATACAATGGTATGCTTCAATGGGGAAGTTATTGCTGTAGAAAACTGAGGCCCCATCTCACCGAGACTTCTGGAAATACATTTGGAAGCAAACTTAGCACTGGTCCACTTGAGAAGGGAAGGATCTGAGGTATCTATCCATGAAGTCCATTTCTTCAATGTTCCCATATGGTAGTTTCCAGCACCTCCACGTTTTCCTGTTTATGACCAGACATGACCCTGCAGCCAGAGGCTACCCTCAGCAGAATATTCTGGAATGTTGTAATAAGGAGTTTCTATTCCAAGCAATATGCCTAGATTCAGTTAGGAGAAATAGCTGAATTGGCTCCACATTTTGGAGAATGGTGAATACCATAAGCTCCCTAACACAAAGAATTAAATTTTTTCTTTGGGGGCTCACATGAAATTATTTTGCTACTTTGGTAACCATTAAGCATATGAGGCTTAGTGTAGAATTCTGTGTGAGTGGGACTGAGCTCTCCCTGTCAGGGGATGTGAAACTGAGAACACAGATGCAAATGAGCAGGAGAAGAAAACCACTGCCTCTCTGTGAAGCCAGAGAATGAATATGAGTGGCTTATTTTTGTTGGACAGTGCAAATAAAAAAAAATTGATGGGAATAACAAGAAAGAAGTTACTTGGTCCCAGGGAATTCCTATGAAAAGAGGAATGAAATTTCGGGAAAGGATAAATCTGGTATTAGGACTTGAGAACTTGAAAATAAAAAGGAATAAACTACTATTTGGACTAGATATGTGTTGGTAAGAATTCAGGTTTATCTTGTGATTGTGGTAAGGCATTATAGCTGAGAAGTTTTAAAGTATAGTGTTGGAAGTAATTTAAGGTCTCCAGGCCAAGAATATAGTGGATCTTTTTATTTTTTTTTAAAGGGGAAATAATATAAAAGAGAAGGGAGAAAATGTAATATTTAGTTTTTGAAGTTATGGGGTGTGTGGTCCAAAGGACTGCACATTTGGAAGTCAAAGTGATATTAAGAATAGTTCCAATAATAAAAATAATTTCGAAAATAATCTATGAAGAGTTGAAAAAATTAGAGATTCATTTCTGAGATTTAAATGGTAGTGTATATGGGGCAGTTGGGACTGGGCAGGAAAGCGTGGAAGTTTGCCAAAAGAAAATGTAAATGTGTAGCTAGAAGTGGGATGCAGTGGGGTTTACTGAAAGAACTGAAGTTGGAAGGGCCGAGATGGTGGGAACACGGCTTAGAGCCAGGAGGAAAGCAGGACACAAGCCAGAGCTGAAAAATGAGTGGGAATTGATCCAAGGCTCTTAAGAAGATAGTACATTAGACGTTTCAGTGAGATGGGAATGAAAGTGAGATGGGACGAAAATATAGCGTTAGGGACTACATAGTGAAAGGGATGGGAAAACGACAAGCTACAGTTACTGAAACCATATGAGCTTCATTTTTCCAAGAAGTCAAACTTAAAAATACATATCATGAATATAAAAATAATAGGCCTGGGACAGACTTTCCTTCAGCATATAAACTGATCATACAATGGCCAACTGTAGAGGAAAAGCATGCTGTTCATTTATTCATCATGGCTTTATTCTCCTTAATTTTGCCATTATTTCATGCCTACTTTCTTATTGTTTATCATTTTGGATAGAAAACCCTTTTACCAATGTAGAGTATGTGTTTAAATTTGTTATATCATTGTACTTATAAAAAAAAAAGAAATAGAAAAAACGTACTCAATAATAATGTAATAGATAACCAGTGTGAGAGAAAATGATCGAGTTTTTCTTGCTACCACTCATCCTTCTTGTTAAATTAAATAAACAGGAGGCCATTAGTCCGAATCTGTCCTTGTACTTTGAGTTTCTACACAACAAACCACAACCAAACTTAGTACATAAATTCAACCCTAACTTAGTTGTATATTTTGTAATAAGCAGCTGAGTTTAGCCAACGACAAACAGCCAAGCTTCAGTCAAACACAGTCAACTGATCAGACCATGCCCAAATGAGGCAAATGCTTCATCATGTTTTGCCCAAATCAAGCAAATGTATAGCCAATCAGGTGATTTCCCTACTTTGTTTCTGTGCTCACTCTATGAAAGCTCGCTGCTCGTGCTGCTGGGTAGAGTTCTCTGAAACTCTTCTGGTTCTGACTGTTCGTGATTCATGAATCGTTCTTTGCTTAAATAAACTCTGTTAAATTTAATGAGTCTAAAGCTTTTCTTTTAACATTCCTCACATTGAGATTCTTTGCCAAGGAAGTCAGAAATATCCAGATGAAAGTCCAAAAGGGAGACCAAAAATCAATTTATAAATAGCCATGCAACCATCTAAATAGTCCTATTTGTTATGGAGAAAATTCGTCTTGAAAAGCACACCGAGTTGAAGATACTTACATGAGGTTTACAACATTTTTTGTTCCTAAATCCAAGTTACAAATTTTATAGAAAATATCCATAAAAATTTTCTTGAAAATCTGAGTGAGTGAAATGCGGAGATCTGTTCGCCATATCCATTTGGAAGCAAAGAGAGAGACCAAGTTAACTGACTTTAAAGAAAGGATATCCAATTGAACCAGTCAGACCTGTAGCCTACATTGATGGTGTGGAGGTTCAGCTGACACCTCAATGCTAAGCCAGCTAAAACACGTATATAAAGAAGGTATATCAGGGAGACCAATGAGCAGATTTAAATACATTAAGATGAAGAAGTTAGATTTGTTTTAGAAAAAGAAAGACAGCCATAGCAAAAGGAATCTGGTGTCAGAGGGAAAAGGAGCCAGGCATGATTTCATATGAACAGGCAGGAGCCATGTAGGGCCTGGTAGGAAAGAATACTAACTTTCTATTTTGTTCTAAGTTCATTGAGAAGCCTTTTGGTCTTTTAAGCACATAAACAACATGAACTGCTATTTGTAATCATTTCAGTGTGTGAGCACAAAGTAGATTCATCGAATTGACAAATAGATTTTTCATTAACAAGTGGGCAAAACACATGACGGGAAACTTTTCAAAAGAAGGTCGACTAATGGCCAAGAAACACATGAAAAATGCTTAGCATCACTAATCATTAAGGAAATACAAATCAAAACTGCAAGGAGATGTCACCTAACTCCAGTAAGAATGGCTTTTATCAAAAAGTCCTAAAACGACAGATGCTGGCAAGGATGCAAAGAGAAAGGTACACTTACACACTGTTCACGGAACTGCAAACTAGTAAAACTTCTATGGAAAGTAGTTTGGAAATACCTCAATGAACTAAAGGTAGACCTAAAATTTGATCCAGGATTCCCACTACTACGTATCTACACAAAGAAAAAAAACACATTTTATAAAAAAGACACTTGCACTTGAATGTTTATAGCAGCACAATTCACAATTGCAAAGATGTGGAAACAACCCAAGTGCTCATCAATACATGAGTGGATTAATAAAATATGGTATACATATACTAGGGAGCATTACTCAGCCATAGAAACAAAAAATGGTGATCTACTTTCTTTTGTAACAACCTGGATGGAACTGGAGACCATTGTTAGTGAAGTATCACAAGAATGGAAAAACAAACACCACGTGTACTCAATACTAAATTGGAATTAATTGATCAACACTTACGTGCACATGTAGAAGGGAAATCAATCAGGAGGGGTGGGAAGAGTGGAATGGGTAAGTTCATACCTAATAGGTACGATGCACACTAACTGGGTAAAGACACACTTAGAACTTTGACTCAAACTGTACAAAAGCAAATTATATAACCAAAACGTGTGTACCCCTGTAAAACTCTGAAATTTAAAAAAAAATATTTCAGAGCATGTCTTAACTCTATTTATAATAGTGTTAACAAAAATGTAAATCAATATTCTTAACAATTTTTGGACATGAGAAAAAAAGGAGTAACCGTTTTTTAAATAATATTTTACTGGTTGCTTCTTGTTTGCTTTGAGACCTCCACTTTCCCCTGCTCTGCTCTGTTTCAAGTGCTGATTCGTATAAACTGTATTCCCTGGTTCCACTGCAAATTAGCTTTCAGTTAAATTTCATCACTGGGATGCTATCACAGGAGACTGGAGAACTGATGGTGAAGGAAAGCCAAAGCACTATCTCATTCTCCACTTAAGGTAATGTCTCTGGCATTAGCATTGGAATCTGCTAGCTTTAAAATCCATGAAGCATCTCTGTCTCCTGAGTTCTGGTAACATCCACTCCTATCTTTGAACTTGAGCCCTGTGGATGAAGCACCATAGTCTGTTGCTAATATCTATATTTCACCATCTTTGTTCTTTCATCTTTTTGCAACTGTTGTGATTAGGGCCTCCTATTAAATTCTCTCTTGAATTAACTTGGTAGGGTTCCATTTCTTCCTCAATGATAGAAAGTCTTACCCTCTATTTGGTTTGTTTCAATATAATAGATTGTTTAGTCATTTTATCTCATACTTGGTAATTACTTTACTTTTATAGAACATTTTCACTATTATTATCTTACATAAGGAATTTGTATTTTATTTAATCCATTTTAGTGTTCCCAGTGCCAGGTACTTCCACAAAAGAAGATTCCAGACACTCAATGTATTAGAGAACTAAACTTTCAGGTATGGAACTCATTTGGTCTGGCTGATTTGGGTCAATAATTTTGTGATGGAGGTGAAAATGAATGGCAAGTCAGCTTCCGTACTATAATTGTCAAACTGTAGAAATACCTACTCTTCAAATAAAGCTCCTAATATGTTCATCATCATTGTGTTATAACATGTGACTCCTTTAATATACAAACAAATGTGGAAAATCTAACACTTTAAGACACAATGTTAGTTGTTCATGTTTTTTATAGATTTTATCACATGCACTTCTAATATTTAAACCAGAGCCGTTAAATGTTTCGAATGGATTTATAATATTTGGAGTGGGCTGTTGTAGCTTGGAAGTAAAAGGTACTGAGAGGCTGGAAGAAAACATTAAAATACAGAGTAACTAGGCAACACAGGGATAGAAGAGTATATGTCAGAAGATACTGGGAGATGGGAGGACACTTAAGACAATGTGATCACATGGCATTAGTACATGCATTTAAGTAACACCTGTCATCATGGACTACGTGTCTGTTTCCCCTCTTAGGCCTTGAAGACAAGTATCATGAACATTTTGCTTTTTATCACCAGCTCTTAGCATAGGGACAAATTTATGGTGGTCATCAATTATCTTTGTTGAATGAATGAAAGGATAAAGCAGAAAATTTATTTTCCTTTTTTCCTTCCTTCTTCCCTCCTTCCTTTTTCACTCTCTCTCTTTATGATTTTCTATTTTACCTCTCACTGACACTGTTGCTTTATGGAATAGTAATAAGCCAGCTATAATTAAACAAAAATTTAAACATGACCCAAATAAATAAATTTCCAAATGAGCAAAGTGAAGTCATAACGTCAAAAACATTTTCTAGAGGTGAGTACACGTGAAACTCTAAAATTTTAGCAGTAAGATAGAGATGGAAACAAAATCAGTTGCACAAAATGACATAACCATATCATGTAAAACAGTTTTCAGGTTCAGTATAACCATTCCTCACTTAAGACCTAACATAACTCTGTCTTCACATATTCTTCAAGATGAAAAACTATTAATAATAAAAATATTTCTTAACATTTAATAAGTTCTTAGTCTATGAAATGTGCCCAGGGACTTAAATGTGATGTTCTATTATATGCTTATAAAAATAAGGAAACATAAAACAAGACTAATTTGCCCGAGGCCACTCATCTGTTAAGTAAATAAACTGTAAATAAAACTCAAGTTTGATTGACTTTAAAATTTAAAAATGTAAGCTCTTAACCATTGTATTATGCTATGTCTCTACAATAATGCCTTCAATTTATTGCCTGGCAATATGTATTTATTATCATATTGATTAATCAGTGTTCTTCAAATAAAAGCTTAGAATAAAATAGAGGGGATCAGTTTCTTGTAAATATTTTGATAATATTCCTCCGAATATTCTGTGGATGGAATTAACTCAAAGGCCAATTCATAAAACCAATTTTATAGATATGGTTGGTTTAATCCAAAAATAGATTTCAGAGAATTAGATTCATAGATTGATTAAGTAAATTTCAGGCAATTATTCATAAATGTTGTTTTCTCAACTGAGCTTTTAAGATTACAATAAGCTCAACTTTTTTTCCCTACAACTTCCATGTTAAGTGCACAGAGATATACCCTAACAGACAAATGAATGCAGAGCAGCATTGTAAAAATGTTTGAGAGCCTAAGGAAGATCCATTCTTCACTAGAACACCATTGTGACTCTTTGGATGTGAACGTTATAAAGAAAGAATAGTGTCAAAATTATACCCAAAAAGTAACTTTAAGTCTATCTAATAGAAAGACACCCATGGAGTCCAACAATATAAAACCATGTCAAAAAATAGTGCTAAAACAATTTTGAATGGAAGAAATTTGACACAGGCATCACCAAATCATCTTAGCTCATCGTATATTACTATGAAAATTTTAACTTTGTGTTACTTCTATTTAAATGAATTAGCTGTATATATGTGTTTATATGACTAGATGAGAAAACAATCCACAATTGTAGTGTCGTTCAAATTTTGGTACATCAACTGTTGGTTATCTAAGCTGTTTTTTTCAAGTGATTCACTGTTTGCAGCCAGTTTTAAGGATGAAATAATTTGATTCACACACATTTCATAACTGAATTTTAAATTTAATCATAAACTTCTACAGAAGTTCCATTATTTCATTAGGTGATAAGCACAACAAAAGCTGCTATTTATTTTATGGTCAGAGTCTACCTTTCTACTTGTAATTACTGCCAAATAATAACTTAGGAAGCTTTGCATATTTCTGTTATTTCATGAAGCCAACATTGACATTGGGAATTATTAAGTTTCAATGTGATTTAATTTATTAAAGTTTTTATCTTTTTTTTAACACATCATGCAGTTGATGTCACTGAAAAACCTATTCTTTTTCATTGAAGTTATTTCATTACAAGATTTATAGTTTTAAAAATGTGGTAATTTTAAATGTGTATATTTAACACATTGACTGCCACACTAGAAAAAAATCTCCCTGAGGCCACAGTATTTTATTACAAAAATAGAATAAAAACTTCAAAAACAAAATGATCCTTTCTAATTTAATGAAAATTTTTTTATTGTTTTCTATGCATGAGTTATATACAAATTGAAAAATAGTTCACATAGCTCAAGGTAAAGAGATGTGTGAGTTATATGTGCTTCATGAGGCCCAAGGCTCAAAGGTACTGTGAATTAAATATAACTCACATGGCAGTTAATGTGTTAAATTTATATAAAAACTTCCCTGTTTTCTTTAGGACAACATTCTTCTTTCATCATAATATAGTTTTTTTTGTTTTGTTTTGTTATTTTTTTTATTTTTTCAGTTTTTATTTCAATAAAACAAGAGGCAACACTCATGGTATAAAGTACCTCATAAGGAGAACATTTACGCAAATACACAAAAATTCAAAAAACTAAACTCCAGTTTATTTCCACAGCCTTAAAAAGGCAGGGAACACATAAAAATATCCAAAGTTTTAGTTTATTCTTTAAGAATGTAAATTCTAGAAATACAATTAAAAACAAGTATATTACTATGAAAAAATTAATATCACTACATGATTAGAAATTCAAAGAAATTCTGTAATCTATAAAAATGCAATTTCTAAACTTTTAATTCCTACTCACCAAAGAACTTCTGTTTTTAATAATAACTATTTCCTCATGGTTAACATGTCACTCTGACGGAGCTGTGTTCTTTTGCCAGGCTTGCCTTAAGATTGCTGTGTATACCACTAAAGGAACGTTTGAGTCTCCTTTTATAAAAGCTCCTACTTTTTGGCTCAAGTTCTGAGTCTGTGCATTTTGAAAATAGAAGTACTTTATAAAGTCCTTTGATATCTTTTCATCAAAGAAACTAAGGAAGACCTATTTCCTTTTTTGTTTTACTTTGACTTGTATTTTTCAGTGTTAGAACTGGGTTAAGCTCCTTGTCATGTTATATAACAGGAATGTCTTGTCAAATCCTGACATCTTGTCACCTAAACAATGACTCATGGTCCTGGTGAGCTCTCAGGTAAAGGTTCTGGCAATTATCAAATGGCTAAGTTCTTCCTTTGGCATTTTACAAAGCTAAAAATCTATTTGATATATTGTCTGCATTTCTACAGAAAATATTACCCTAGACACTTATTCTAAGCTTATCTGAGGGGTTGCATATACTTTCATAGGTTGAAAATAACATATGATGTTCCATATGCTTCCAATCAAATACATATTTAAAATCAGACTATATTTACACTGTTGACTTCTTTAAAAATCAAAAAATGTAATAAATTACTATGTTCTGGCAAAAGGAAAATATTAAATACTGAGAAGTGATGAAGGTACGTAGATACCTACAACAGCCACTGCCAAGACCCTAAAGTGATCAGATGACCTGTCCAAAGAAAAGGAGTGACGTCGATATGGCTAGAGAAGAGTGAACAGGTAGGGATGAGATCAGAGAGTTAGCAGGGAGCATTATAGTGATGAAAATCACCATGCGCTTCATTCTTAGGGAGATGAGGAGCCATTAGGAGATTTTAGTGGAAAGCTGTTGTTCATTTTTTCAACAAATATTTATTGACCACCCTATTATGCACCTGCTGGTGTTCTAGATTCTGGAGATAAAGCAGTAAACATACATAAAAATGTTATTTACCTCTATGGCTTATGGTTTTTTTGGTGGAAAAAACTGGTTAAATAACCAGTAGACCAATGCTGAGTAAATATTTCTTATATTAGAAAGTGATAAGTGCTATAGGGAAAAATAAGGCAGGATAAAGTCTCTAGAGAGTAAATTGATGAGAGGTTGCTGCTGTTTTATACAAGGCCATGAGATATGACTGATATTTTTGCATTACTCTATTTACTTTACGGAGGAAAGGTTATAGGAAGACATGGTTAGAATAGGGCGAAAAAGTTAAAAGAGCATTACAATAATTAAGCAGAGAGGTGAGGTTGGCTTTAATCTTGGAGACAAAGGTAGTGACGGCAAAATATGGTGGGATTCTGAATAAATTTCACAACAATATTAGCTAATAGGATTCGCTATTGTTTTGTGCATGAGAATGAGACAAAAGGAGTAAAGGATGACTCCAAGAATTATATTCAAGCAACTGAATGAATAGAATTATGTGAGATGAGGAACACTGGGTTCAAGTACAGGTGGAGGAAGTGAAAACGTTTAAGTTTGACTTGACTGAAGTATACAGAAATTACCATAGAATTTAGAAGGGCTTAACAGAAAAGAGGAAGAATGTAAATGGAGATTCTAGATTGAACTTCCAGGAATGACTCCCATAGCTATTGAGAAATGACCTCATTAGAGTTGCCATTAGGAGTCTCCCCACAATCCCCATACATCACTGGAATAAAAAAACCTGCCACTGATTCTATCAGTGTTAGAAACTCAGAAAGCAGGAGAATACACACCCATAGATGCAATACGGTAATTAGGAAACCAGATGGAGAATTTATTTTCATTGATGCTGGCATTTTCACTGTTATTTCACATTCATAAGGCTAAAAATAGCATATTGTAAACAAGTAACTCATGCTTTCATAACCCAATTTGGCAACGGAAACAACAAACAAATAGAAAAGAGTCTTAATTGTCAAAATTCAAAAGACAATGATAGTGAGCTGCTCACTTTTCCAGACAGAGAAAAAAATGATGGCATGAAAGTTGTTAGAATCAATAGACAATTTGCACAGAGCGATTATCAAGTGCAATGGAATATGAGATACGGGACATGTTAGGCTCAATGTGTCTTTTTGCTATCTTTTGAAGATGTCAAAAAAGTGCTTACACATATGAATCTGATAATTAAAGAAATGAGAGAGGCCTATGTCCATATTATTGAAATACAATTTATAGGTGATGTTTAAAGTCATGACACAAGATGAAGTGACTTTGGAAATTCATAAACTTAGGAAAGAGAAAAAATGACTCCTCCCTCCCCATTTGTGTGTTGCAAAAATGGTAAGGCTGTTTCCACCTCATATTCTTCTTAGTAATTGACATTTAAACACTTTACCTAGTGTCACAATACACAGAGAAAAAGGATGCCATACACATAAAGAGAGCTGTGTTAAAATTTAGCGGCTTAAAACAACAAACCATTATGTTCTCACAGTTTCTGTGAGTTGGGGAGAATTTAGGTAGATGGTTCTGGCTCAGGGTCTTTCATGAGGTTGCAGTCAATTTGCTGGTCAGGGCTACAGTCGTATCTGAAGGCCAAGTGGGAAGGATTTGCTTACAAGCTCACTCAAGTTGTTGTTGGCAGTTCTCAGTTGTTTAATTAGCCAGAAACTTCAGTTCTTTCACACATGGGGTTTTCATAGAACTGTTCACAACATAACAGCTTGTTCACCCAGAGTGAGTCATCTAATAGAGAAAGAGACATGAGCTTGCCTGAGACAAAATGTACATTTTTTTGTATGCTAATCTTGGTAGTTATACATCATCACTTACTCCGTATTCTCTTGGTTACAGTGTGGAAGAGTACCACACAAGGATGTGACTACCAGGAGGCTAGGAACATTGAGGAACCTCTTGGAGGCTGGACACCACATTTGGTCTTTTTTGACCTTATGCAACTGTGGGAACTAGTGAAGCAGTCTGGTAAGCCTGTTGTCTTCACATACGATGTTAGAGTTCTAAGTCCCAGGACAGTCAGTTTGGAAAAAGAGACAGATGCAATAAAATAGGAGAGATGGAGAACAAGCTGGAAGCCATTAGGAAAAAGTAAAATTTATATCAGTTCTTATTGCCTCTGTCTTTGATGGCATGGGTGTCCTCAGAAGCCAAGTGTCTAAAGCTAAACACTTAGACCTAGAGTCTCCCATGCTGATGAAAGATCTAAGGGAAAGTGGAGCAGTTGCAGGCCTAGCTGCTGTCATACCATACTGAGGGGAGCCAGCATATAAGTGACAATATGTGTATGCTACCAGATGGCTCCTGCTTTGCTTCAACCTTCCAAACCTTCCGCAAGAATCTCTCTTGTGGCCAACTCTAACCAGAAACATAAAGAGAAGGGAATTCTTAGAAATGCATTTCAGTCTAAAAATGTTGTCACATTATAATGCCAACATGATTGTGTACAAGAAATAGAATTCCCAGTGACTGTGTGGAATAATAACAATTTGAAATGCATACAGGAGATTTTATATGGACAAAAATATGTTTTATAATCACACTGATTAAAAAGTTTTCCCTTTTCCTTTGTAAGAAGCAATTAAGAACAAATATTATAATTGAATATTTTATATTTCTTATTTTTAATTACATATGTAACATATCATATATGACATATTACATGATATTATTTATATAATAACATATATCATGTATAGATTTTCGATGATTAACATTCATCAACATCCTGTATTCATGAATTAAAACTGTCTTTATAGTTAAGGTGGCTATATAGATACCTGAAAGACTTGGAAATAATTCATTGTTAAAGTGCAGATTTCAATACCTCCAGTGGAAAAACAAAATAAAACAAGTAAGCAAACCCTTAGGTCCTTGTTCCAAGCATTCAACCTTAACAAGTTTTATTTTTATCTTAATGGGAAACATGTGATGTAGATTTTCAATATTATTGATTGTGTTTATTCCCTACCTGTTTCCAAAACTGATGTGAATATAAATATTTATATTTATTGATTTTAGTTTTATAAAGAACATAAAAAACAAAGATTGTGATAGATTCATTTATGGACATTGTCCTTCTGTGTCATTTTGTCTCCTTTACCATTTCTAACAGTATTTGGAAAGTCAGGGTTGTGGGATATTTTTATTGATACATAATATTTGTACCTATTCATGGAGTGCATGTGGTATTTTGTTACATACATAGACTATGTAATGATCAAGTCAGGGTATTTAGGTACTTATCACCTTGATAGGTGTTGGGGATATTTCAAGTCTCTTCTAACTATTTTGAAATATACAATACATTGTTGTTAACTATAGCTGTCCTTCTCTGCTATCAAACATTAGAACTTATTCCTCCTCTGGTATCTATCATTTTAGTCTCTACCTCCATGAGATCTACATTTTTAGCTGCCGCATATGAGTGAGAATTTTGTCTTTCTGTGCCTGGCTGATTTCACTTAACATAATGACCTCTAGTTCCACCCATGCCATTGTAAGTGACATGATTTCATTCTTTTTTATGGCTGAATAGTATTTACTTTTGTATATGTCCCACATTTTCTTTATCCATCTGTCCATTGATGGGAATTTAGCTTGATTTCATATTTTTGCTATTGTGAATAATGCTGCAATGAACATGAGAATATAGGTATCTTCTTGATATACCACTTTTTTCCCCCCTTGGAGAAATACACAGTGGTGTGATTGCTGATCATATGGTAGTTCTGTTTTTAGTTTCTTGAGAAATATCCATACTCTTCTCTATAATGGTTGTATTAATTTATATTCCCACCAACAGTGTATAAGAGTTTCCTTTTATCTACATCATTGCCAGTGTCTGTTATTTTGTGTCTTTTTAGTAATAATCATTTGAACTAAGATGATATCTCATCGTGGTTTTGATTTGCATTTCCTGATGATTTGTTTTGTTGAGCATTTTTTCATATATCTGTTGGCCATTTGTATGTCTTCTTTTGAGAAATGTTTATTCATGTCCTTTTCCCATTTTTTAATGGAATTGTTTGTTTTTTTCTGTTGAGTTGTTGTGAGTTCTTTGTATATTCTTTTTTCAAATTTTTAATCATGTCATTCTCCCAATTTTTTATTGGATTTTTTTTTTTTTTCTTTTTTGTTGTTGTGATTTATTTTTATAATCATTTTATTTTTTTTTTTTTTTTTTTTTGAGACAGAGTCTCACTCTCTTGCCTGGGGCGAGTGCCGTGGCATCAGCCTAGCTCACAGCAACCTCAAACTCCTGGGCTCCAGCAATCCTACTGTCTCAGCCTCCCAAGTAGCTGG
>CAUYSK010019430.1:0-16027 GCA_963575035.1 Avahi laniger | reverse complement strand
ATGTCCGCACTTTCCAGGTTTTGTATTCCTATCTCCTGTTATTCTTTTTCCTGATTTGTGTGTCCCCCGCTGAATCTGCACCTATTCCCCTCGCTGTTTTTGTGGGAGAGCGCTCCGATTGTGTGTAGCAGACCAGGATCTACGTCTCCCTCTCTGGAAACAGGGATCTGGGAGGCTACCCTAACTCCGCCATTTTTCCGACCCCCCAGACAGCTCTTTAAAGTCACCCTCAAAGTATTTTGCTTGCAAAAGTTCTAAGATTTAATATATGACCAGGCAGAGTGAATAGAGACACAATGGAATATTCTTGATCGCAGGTGAAACTTTTCATGTGAAAGCTTGCAAGATTTGCTCTATAGAATGTAGGATACTATTATTTCTTCTTATTCATAGTTGTAATTACATTTTTTCTTATTTGTCATATCAAATCTTAATGTAAACTTTTTCTCTCATCTCTGCCACTTCACTTCAATGAATCTTCTTCAATATTTCTTTCAGTTTCTTAATGAACGACCTATTATATTCATTATTGTGACAATAACAATAACCATTATTACTATTCATTCACATGACATTATATATTTTGGGAAAGTACTATTATCACATGAGTTATTTTTATGATCTTTATAGCAGCATAAATGTCACAATGGTTTTCTTTGACATAAAAATCTCATGATCTTGTACAGAATTCTTTCCCTTTGTCAACAACTAATCAACAATATTATTTGCATTCTCTTAAAGCAGTAGCATTAAAAAACCCATTCTACATACATCCACATCCTAGACCAATTTAATCAAATCTACAGAATTCAAATTTATTTTATAAAAAGTTCCCCACATTTGCTGTGATTTTTTTTCAATACATGGATTCAATCTAGGTCAGCTGCTTCCACTGGAAGAGTCAATTTTATCTAGCCAAGCATTGAACATTTTTCTTAAAGAGGTATTTTATACTGGGAATAATGGACCAAAGAATATGAAAAAGGGCTTGAGAGTGTTATTGATGGAAAAAATAGTTATTTTAGTAAAACTCAGGCATCAGCCTGTTGTCATTATAGCCTCTAAGAAATGCAAATTATAGGACATTCAGTTGATGCTACAATAACAATTCATTGATTTCTTATACCCCTTAATTTGAAGTTCTACGGTATAAACTGAATTAAGTAGGCTGAAATTAAAAAATCTCAACATCCTGGAATCCTGCTTAAAATGATTAATAGTCCAAATATCATGAGGCCATTAGATGTTGACATCTAGGATATGTCATTCAAGTACCAACATGGGTATATGGCAGCTATTAGATGTTAAACTCATTTTTTGTTATGAAATATATTAAATTTAAGAAAAAATGCTCATCAAGTCTTGCTGACAAAAAAATCAGTATGCATTAATATAATGAGAGTTTTGAAGACGTCCAAAATCCAAAAGCATGCCATGAATCGAAACCCTGTGCAAAAACTAAAGGAAAAAACTAGCATTGCTGTGATTACACTGCCCTCTAGTGTTAAAATAACTAGAGTTTACACTGAACTTCATTTCCCTTTTTCAGATCAGCATTTTCATGACCCATTTGTCCAACTATGGGAATGATCGACTGGGATTATACACATTTGTGAATCTGGCCAACTTCGTGCAGAGCTGGACCAACCTGCGACTTCAGACTCTGCCTCCAGTGCAACTGGCTCACAAGTATTTTGAGCTATTTCCTGATCAGAAAGACCCTCTCTGGCAGGTAAGATTGGTTCAATAAATGGTATAAATAATTAAATACAGAAACCTATTTTATATTTCTGGGATATAATCCAGATCTGAAAAGTAAAGTCATCTGAGATAAAGCTGTACATTTTTGAAATGTTAGTAGATTTGAGACAGGATTTCTTCTGAATTGTATAGTCTTATATTATTGCTATATACTGAGCCAAATTCTCTGTTCTCTTGCACCTTAGAAATTTTTGCATTTCGAAAGCTCAGTGAGGGATACAGTGAGAGTAACTTTCAATCGGGAGTGGGAGACCAATTTCAGATGGCAACAGGCTGAAAGAGTAGAAGGTGGCAAATGGGCAGGTGGCCAGCTGAGTGGCCTTGAACACATCCTTGTGTCTCTAATGGCTGAGAAGAGTTCAGAACTGACATCTGCCTTCTGAAACATGAGGTACACCAGCAGCCACAGAATGGGGGCAGCTTTCAAAAGTATCAATTGGGGATTACTTTGGACATGGGGGTAAGCGTTTCATGGGAAAAGAGAAAATACCACGCTAATATGAAATATTCAGACTGTTCTAGAAATAACTCATATTTCAAAGCATAGACTCATATGTCATAGAACTGCAGGAAACTACTTTGAATTTCAATTGTCAGCTCCCTGATCTGTGGAAACTAACAATTTTAGCAAACAGTTACATAGCGCTTACTACATGTCAGACTGGGCACTTGACGTGTGTTATCTCATTTACTCCTCACAACTACCCTATGTGGTAGGTACAGTTATTATTTACATTTTACAGGTGAAGAAACTGAGGCACAGAAAGGCTGAGTCAATTATGCAAGGTCACACAGCTAGTGCATCACAGAGTAGAATCAGTTCCAGGCCCACCTGGCTCCAGAGGCTATGCTCTTAGTCCCTGTTCTGGATGCTACTAGGGTTACAGCCGGAGCTGCTGCTAAAACAGTAAACAATCTTCAGCAGTAGAACTCAGTAAATTTCACAGATTGAAGTCGTGGTAAACTCTGAACTCTACAGTCAGTTCACCCAGCTTTGAGCTGTGTGCTAATTACTTCCTGAGCACAGACAGACAGCTCCGAGAAGAAACGTGGCTGCACGTCTAGCAGGTGAAGGTCGGTGGTTGCAGACCTGTGACTGCATGTCACTTTTCAGTTGTTGTAAGAAGCATCTTTTCATCTTAACCACAACAAAACATCACCACATGTTAGCCACTGAAAAGATATGGAACTTTCCTGCTAATTTAACACCTTATTTTCAAACTGAAATCATTATTATTTCAGGTGACAAGTTTATAATGATTTTTTTCCAGAACAGCAGCCAAAAAGAACACCCACACTTTAGTTGCAACATCTGCTGCTTATTAAAAATAAGCAGGTTTATTTAACTTCACATTTCTACAGTAGTAATTGAAGTAAAAAATGTTCCTATTTGCCTGCCCATTCCTGAAATAATATTAAAGGATACTTTATTTCTTCCCCCTTTTCCATGTAATACTTTGCAGTTAAAACAAAGGATGTTCTAGATACGTCTTGCACAGTGCGTGTTGGTGTGAGGTATTATAGACTGAAAGCAGAATCCCTAAAGTAGTAATTCACCTTTATTTTTACCCTTTCACTAAAATTAAGCACTTTTTAGCATCATACTCTGTAAAGTTACATTTTCAGATACACATTTAGGGACCTTTGAAGGCAGCTGAAAGGAATATGCTGTCTCTTTGGTATTATTAAGGCCAGATTTCTTTCCCTTTGAAGCACAGCAGAAAAGCTCAAGATTACTTGCAATAAAAATATGACACCTTATATTTCAGTTATTTATTGAATACTGAGGATGTATCTTCTTTTAGATTAGCAGGAAGCATAGTCTCTGCCCCACAAGCTCACTGTTAAAGAAAAAAAAAAAGGAAAAAATTAAGACATAGAAACTGCCAGTAGCAAAAATAAAATATTTGTATAAAATATAGCAAAATATACATATAAAACTCAGTGCTATGAGACTGTTTACCCAAAGTGGAAATATCTCCCCTCCTCCACCTGTTCAGCAGACTCTCAACTTCTGGATGGAAAGGAGTTATTCAAAGCTTTCGTGATGCCACTATAGGGCTTTCATTCTTAAAAAAAAAAAAAAAGCCTCATTTTTTACCCTGTTGTTTCTTGAATATCAGTTAAAGACAGAAGTTGGAAAAGCTTGAGCACACAGTGGACACACACACAAATATATCTCTGTATTCTTCTCCCACTTAGAATCCTTGTGATGACAAACGCCACAGAGACATTTGGTCTAAAGAAAAAACCTGTGATCGTTTACCAAAATTCTTGGTAATAGGACCTCAGAAAACTGGTGAGAACTTTTTGTGTTATGATTAACCAAACAGTGTAAAAATCTTGATGAATAGACAATGAGTTCTTGTCACAATGAGTTCATAAACTTCCTATAAATGTTGATGAATGAATAACATGCTTTTCTTGGACATAATCTTCATTTAGCTCAATAATGTACTTAAATGCTTGTCAGAGTATTTTTTAAAGTGAAAAAGAATTAAATAGATGTCACACAGTTTGAATATCCAGCAGCCAATTGGGCAGCACATGTTACTTTGTTTCCAAAGATCTTTTCTTCCTAAATGAATTTCGTCTGTGTATTTTCTAATTGAATTTTTAAATATTTTCTTTTTTTAATTGACACATAATTGAATATATTTATGGGTTTCATAGTGATGTTTCAATACATGTAAAGTGATCAGATCAGAGTAATGAGCATATTCATCATCAAAGCATTTATTATTTCTTTGTGTTAGGAAGATTCAATATCCTTCTGGTGATTTGAAACTATATATTATTGTTAACTGTAGTCATCCTACGGTTGTCTAGAACACTAGAACTTGTTCCTCCTATCTAGCTGTAATTTTGTATCCTTTAACAAATTCCTCCCTATCCCTTTTTCCCCCCTTGCCCTTCTCAGCCTCTAGTATCTTCTGTTTTACTTTTTACTTCTGTGAAATCAACTTTTTTTTTTTTTTTTTTTTACCTTCCACATAATGAGAACATGGGGTGTTTAGCTTTCTGTGCCCAGCTTATTTCACTTAATATAATGAGCTTTGGTTCCATGCATGTTGCCATGAATGACAGGATTTCATTCTTTTTTCTGGCTGAATAGTATTGCACTGTGTATATGTACCACAGTTTCTTTACCCATTCATCTGTTGTTAGACACCCAGGTTGATTCCATACCATGGCTATCATAAATAGTGCTACAATAAACATGGGAGTGCAAATGTCTCTTTGATATATTACTGATTTCCTTTCTTTTGGATAAATATGCCCAATAGTGGGATTTCTGGATCATATGATAGTTCTATTCATAATTTTCTGAGGAACCTCTATACTGTTCTCCCTAGTGGCTATACTAGTTTACATTCCCACCAGTGTAAACATGTAAACACATTCCCATTTCTCCACATCCTCACCAGTATTTGTTATTTTTTGTCTTTTTAATAATAGCCATCCTAAATGGGATGAGATGATACCTCATTGTGGTTTTGATTTGCATTTCCCTGATGATTAGTGATGTTGAGCATTTTTTCATATATTTGTTGGCCATTTGTATGTCTTTTTTTGAGAAATGTCTGTTCAGATCATTGGCCCATTTTGCAATTGGATTGTCTGGTTTTTTGCTGTTGAGATGTTTCAGTTCCTTGCATATTCTGGATATTAGTCCTCTGTTAGATGACAGGTTTGCACGTATTTCCTCCTATTCTGTAGGTTGTCTTTTCAGTCTGTTGATTGCTTCCTTTGCTGGGCAGAAGCTTTTTAGTTTGACATAATACCATTTATTTTTGCTTCTGTTGTCTGTGCTTTTGAGGTCTTATTCATAAAATCTTTTCCAAGACCAATGTCTTAAAGTATTTCCCCTGTTCCCCTGTGTTTTCTTCTAGCAGTTTTATAGTTTTGGGTCTCATATTTAGGGCTTTGATCCATTCTGAATTGATTTTTTAATGTAGGCATATACTGCTATAAACTTGCCTTTACTGTTGCTTTTGCTGTGTCCCATAGGTTTTGGTATGTTTCTGTTTTCGTTTGTTTTAACGAATTTTTAAATTTTCTTCTTAATTTCTTCATTGACTTATTGATCGTTCAGAAGCATATTGTTTAATTTCCATGTATTTGTATAGTTTCTGAAGTTCCTATTATTGGTTTCTAGTTTTATTTCCTTGTGGTCAAATAATACATTTGATATGAGTTTTTTTAATTTTTTGAGACTTGTTTTGTGTTCTAACATGATCAATCCTAGAGAATGTTCCATGTGCTGTTGAAAAAAAATGTGTATTCCACAGCTGTTGGGTGAAATGTTCAGTAAATGTGTGTTAGGTCCATTTGGTCTATGGTGCAGTTTAAATCCACTCTTTCTTTTTTAATTTTATGCCTAGATGATCTGTCCAATGCTGAGAGTGGGGTCTTGAAGTCCCCAACTATTATTGTATTGGGTCTATCTCTCTCTTTAGATCTAATAACATTTGCTTTATATATCTAGCTGCTCCAGTGTTGAGAGCACCTATATTTGCAATTGTTATATTATCTTGCTGAATTTATCCCTTCATTATTATATAATGTCCTCCTTTGTTTCTTTTTACAGCTTTTCACTTGAAGTCTGTTTTGTCTGATATAAGTGTAGCTACCCCTGCTCACTTTGGTTTTCAAAGTGTGGAATATCTTTTTCCATACTTTCACTTTCAGTGTATGTGTGTCTTTAAAATTGCAATGAGTTTCTTGTAGGCAGCATATAGTTAGGTTTTTATCCATTCAGCCAGTTGATATCTTTACATGGGGAATTTAATTACATTTACATTCAGAGTTATTATTGATAGGTGAGGATTTACTCCTGTCATTTTATTGATTGTTTTCTGGTTGTTTTGTACATCCTATGTTCCTTACTCCTCTCTTACTGTTTATTTTTGCAGTGGAGTGGTTTTCTGTAGTAATAAGATTTGATTCCTTTCTCTTTCTCCTTGGAGTATCAGCTCTACCAGTGAGTTTTATTGTTTTATATGCTTTCATGATGGTTGTTACTGTCTTTTTTCTTCCAAATGTAAGACTCCCTTGAGTGTTTCTCATAAGTTTGGTTTAATGGAGATGTATTCCCTTAGTTTTTGCTTGTCTGTGAAAGATTTTATTTCTCTTTCATTTCTGAAGGATAGATTTTCTAGGTATAATATTCCTGGTTGACAGGTTTTTGTTTTTTTTTCTTTTTCTTTGAGTATTTTGAATATATCATCACATTCTCTCCAAACCTGTAAGGTTTCTACTGAGAAATCCACTGTTAGTCTAATGGATATTCCCTTATACATTACTTGACACTTTTCTGTTGTTGATTTTAGAATTCTTTCTTTGTCTTTGACTTTTGACAATTTGACTATAAAATGCCACAAAGAGGACTTGTTTGTGTTGAATCTATTTGGGGTTCTTTGAGCTTCCTCTACCTGGATGTCCATCTTTATCCCAAGACTTAGGAAATTTTCTGCTATTATGTCATTAAATATATTTTCTACATCTTTGTCCTTTTCTTCTCCTTCCGGAATGCCCATGACATGAATATTTGTTTTCTTAATGGTATTCCATAAATCCTGTAGGCTTTCTTCATTCTTTTACATTCTTTTTTCTTTTTTGTTATTTCAGAAGACCTGTCTTCAAGTACAGAAATTCTTTCTTCTGCTTGATCTAGTTTAGTCTGTTAAGTTCTCAGTTGTATTTTTTATTTCATTCATTGAATTCTTCAACTCTAGCATTTCCTTTTAGTTTTTTTTTTTAATATATCTATCTATGTTGAATTTCTCATTTATATCATGAATTGTTCCCCTGATTTTATTGAGTTATCTGTATTCTTTTGCATCTCACTGAGTTTCCTTAAAAATATTATTCGGAATTCTTTTTCTGCTATCTCATGTATTTCGTTATGATTAGGATCTGTTACTGGGGAATTATTGTTTTCCTTTGGTAGTGTCACATTTCCTTGCTTTTTCACATTTTAGGTGTTCCTATGTTGATTTCTATGCATCTGCTGGAGAAGTCACCTCTTCCAATTTGATGGAGTAGGTTTCATAGGGAAGGACTTCTTCTTATAAATGGGTTTTTAGGTTTTGGTTTGGTGGGGTGCATTGACTTTGGTTCTAAGTGCATGCAGTAGTTTCTGTGTAGTTTCTTCAGCTGTAATACACATTAGTGCTGTTTGCAAGTGTCTCAGTGGCTTAGGCTAAGGGAGTTTATGGTGGTAGTGGTGTGACTTTGCCAGAGGTGGGCTTGGTGGCCTGTTTCTTAGGTTGGGGTGCATGTGTGTACATAATGGGTCAGCCAACTTGGAGGATAGCTTGCTAGGGTTGGAGCCACAGGGCTTTACTCTGTCCAAGAGCATGAGCACACAGTTGCTCAGCCAGCCTGGGGGCATGTCTGCAGAGCTGTTTCTCAGACTGAGGATGTGGGCACACAGTTGCTGGGCTAGCCTAGGGGCATGTTTGCTAGAGACAGCCCGTGGGACTATTTCCAGGCCCAGGACACAGTCTGACAGCTTCTCAGCTGGCCTGTGTACATGTCTGCTAAGAGTGGCCCACAGGGCTCTTTCCCAGGCCTAATACATGGGCACACAGCTGCTCAGCTGGCCTCGGGGTGTGTCTACCAGGGATTTCCCAGAAGGTTGCTTCTGAGGCCTGGGATTTGGGCACAAGGCTGCTTGGTTGGCCTGGGGCATGCTTTCTGGGGACAGCTCATGGGGCCGTTTCTTAGGTTTGGAACACATCTTCCATAAAAGTAATTCTCTTAGGTTGCCATCTTCCTGATAGAGTATATCTGTAAACTATTTCTTACAGAGATGACAACTTTTTTAAAAGTCCTAGACGTAAACAAAACTTTGTGCTAAGGAAGGTATTTATTCATACCCAGGAGAAATCTTTTTCACTTTTTTTAAATTGGTGTGCAATTTTTCTCTCAAAAACTTCTGTTTCTGTAAGAAGTGGTATTAAAATTAAGCCCAGTGGAAGCTTTAAAATGCCAGACCTTCATGCTGTTACCATGATAAATTATTAGCAGCCCTTGGATTCTAGCTTCACAGAAAACAGCCATTTCAATCATATTATTTGCTATGGGGAATACATTCCCTTTCCCCATCTCTCTAGAAATAACTGAGTAGAATTCTACACAATGTACATAGGGAGTTTAGTCTATTCATTTTTTGTTAGTCCCATTTGCAGGTATCAATCTGAAAATAATAATAAATATGACAAATACTTTTCTTGCCCTTATTTATTTCACTCGTCCTTATCTAAAGTCAAAAGGCAACTAGGAAAACATTTAAACTACAGTGCCTTCAATGAACTCCCACCGTCATCACATAACCATGCCCTTACAGATCACACATTAAAGCTTGGCATTTCAGTTTGCTTCAGAAAGCCCTGCAGGATAGACTTCCTCTCGTGTGGTACTGGATATACAGACATTTTAATATGATGATTAGGTGGCAGAATTATTACTCGTCATCTTAAACTCAATTGAGTTTCCAAATATTTGTTACAATTTGGATATGACATTTACCTTTGGAAGAGAATTTTTATAGAAATTTATTTTTTCCTAGTTTTATTGAGGTATATTTACATATAACAAAATTCACCCATTTTAAATGTACAATTTAACAAATTTTGGAAATTGTACATAGTTGTATAACCATGACTATTAATACATTCAAGACACAGACGAGCTCTGTTACCCTAAAAAGGTTTCTCCATGGCCCTTTGCTGTCATTTCCTAGCCCCGGCCCCATGCCTAAGCATAGGCAACCACTTTTTGCCACTGTAATTTTGCCTTTTCTAGAACTTCATGTAAATGGAAGGATATAGTATGTAATCTTTTGTGTCTGACTTCTTTCACTTAGCATAATACTTTTGAGATTCATCCATGCTGTTGTGTATAACAATACTTTGTGAAATTGATTTTTTTAGACAAAAATATCTTTTCATATCAGTTATATGAGAATTAAATAGCTTCATTTTAACTATAGTTTTGTCAAAAGCATGTTTTTGGATAGTTTTGCAGAGACTTCTAGTTGTCTGGATATTCACATATTTTTGCATGTTGAGACTGACAAAAATACAAAAACTGAAGCTTTTACTGGATGGTTATTTAAATGTGTGTCTGTGATTATGTAGTTGAATTACCACTGAAAAAATATAGGATGTTTATATATAGGTAAAGACAGAATTCAGAAACCGCAACTTAACAATTTTTTGACCACTGGTAACTTACATTATGCCTTTTACTGACTATGTAAAGTAATTATATTACATCCATCTTTTATTTTTGTCTAATTAATTCTGGTCATGAAAGCCTATAGACCAGCCTGAGCAACATAGCAAGACCCCATCTCTACAAAAAAATAGAAAAATTAGCCAGGCATAGTGGCACATTCATGTGGTCCCAGCTACTTGGGAGGCTGAGGCAGCAGGATTGCTTGAGCCCAGCCCAGGAGTTTGAGGTTGCAGCAAGCTAGGATGATGCCACTGCATGCTAGCCTGGGTGACAGAGTGAGACCCTGTCTCAAAAAAAGGAGGGGTTTGCTTTTAATAGCCATATTAAAAGCAAACAATACAATTTAATACAATTCTTAAAAATAAAATTCAGGAAAGAGTGTTTTCAGTTGATCTAAAAAAGGAATTAATCTGTTTTCTTTTTTCACATTCTAATAGTCTTGCTTCTTATTCCCACAAAGATTTAGTCTTTTCAGTATTAAAAAAATGCCTTTTGCATTTTTGAATTATATCTCAATTATATACTTAATATATTTATAATTATAAATTATATCTTAATAAAGTTATTATTTTTTGAACCATCTTTCAAATATTCCAATATGGCACTAATTAAGTACTTTCACATAGATTATCTCACTTGACCCTCATAAAACCCTGATAGCTAAGTATTTTCTTCCCCACTAAACAGATGCAAAAACTAAGAGAGAGGTTAAATAATTTTTGTTCAAATTCACACAGCTGATAAGTATCAGAAATAAAACGCTTGATCCTAGAATTTACCAAATTAGACTCCAAAGAACATGCTGTTTCTAGTTTACTGTGGATTTCAAGTACTAGAGCATATTGTTTCACATTTCTTCTAAGACAGTGGTTCTCAAAGGATGGTAATCAGACCAGCAGTTTAGCATTACCAGAGAATCTGTTAGAAGTGCAGATTCTTCAGTCATACCATAGACCTGCTGAATGAGAAATTCTGGGATAGAGCCCAGCTGTCTGTGTTTTAACAAGCCCTCCAGATGTGCTGAAGTTTGAGGACCACTGTTGTAAGTCAAGCTTGTGAAGAACATTTTTACTTTGTATATCATAGATTACTACAGTTCATTCCCTATAGTAATCTATGATTGTAGATAAAGTGTTTATTGTTTAGCTCAGATGTCATCTAGAAACAGTGTCTCTTTCATTTTTTAGACAATATTGCTGTTGACAGAGTTACTTTAAGTATTTTTCTATTGTATAGGTATGGTAGATTTAATCATGATACTAAAGAAAGCTTATCAGAGATATAAGACAATTCAAAACTTTGTACAAATGGCAACACAATATTATTATAAGCAGAACTAGAATAATAGTTTTTCCAAGTGAGAGAAATAGTAATAAGGCCACGTGTGATCACTATTGCTAGCTATTGACCTGGAATGCAATTAATAGGTCCCCCTCCGCAGATTGCATAATAGTGTAAATTACATCAGAGAGGTAGAAACCAGAGGGTGTATTTCTCTCTTAGGAGTACTGAATACATAGAAATATTTTTATATTATGATCTTATAAACACAGTCACAGTTGCAAGTGCATGGTGAAATCTTTAACAAACTGAACCCAAACTGCCTTACTTTTTCTCGTAGCAGTCTGACTAAACTGCACCCTTTACCCTCCTAATTTAGGTTTATAAAACACTAATTTTATAATTTCTGACGTTGCTCGCTTTTAAAAAAATCACAACTTTACTACTAAATAGTCACAGATCTACATGGGTACCTGTGATATGCCATTCTCTTTTCAATAAAATGCAAATTTTATAAAGTATGTCACTACGGAAGGGCACCACTTTTTTTCAAATTTAGCAATTTAAACAATTTTTTACTACCTTTTATAAGCATGTAAGTATATTCACACTTAAGCGAACTTGTTGAAAGATTAAATTCTGTCTTGAGTTTAATTGGCTTCCTTAGGCCTCAGGAAGAACTTTATAGGAAAACCCAAGTCTCCATTTGGTAATATAATATATGAAACAATGATACATTTCATTTATATGAGACTTTATTAATGTCAAAATGTCTTCAGGTACATTATGTCTTTTTATCCTCAGAGAAAACCTACAAAATAAGCAAGGCAGGTGATTTTCCATTAGGAGAGCGGAGATAAAGAGAAGCTGAAAGCCAGAGTCACAGACCGCATCAGTGACTGAGCTGAGACCAACAGCCTGTTCTCTCCATCCCCGCAGCGGGTCTCTCCTCCTCACACCACACTGTCTCCTCGTTGTAGAATCTGCTGCTTTTAGAAAGCTGGTTATCTATTCAGTTTATTTCAAGGAGTGCTTATAATGAATCTGATTGGATCATTGTAATATTTAATGTATTAATGACTTTGAAGTGCTAACAGCAGGAAACTGTTTTTATTTAATTAATTTCTAAACCTCTGTTGTCTTTTCAGGTACCACTGCTCTGTACTTGTTCCTGGTTATGCATCCTTCCATCCTTAGTAACTCCCCCAGCCCAAAAACCTTTGAGGAGGTACAGTTCTTTAATAGAAATAACTACCACAGGGGGATTGATTGGTAAGATGGGTTATTAGTATAAATCTAAAAGTCTATGTACTGTGCACAGTATAAACTTAGCACTAATATTTAGTAACATATAAGTTTGTAGCCACAAATGTAAGTTACCATCTGTGCCTTGGAAATTGACTGAATAACATGAAAGAGTTCAGAAATTACTTAAACTTTTCTCAGGTTATGAAGGGACTTCTTGACTCAAGACACCCACATGTAATTTCAATTGTCATTTATTATCTTTGTTGGTAATTACAGATATGAAGTCAGAAAAATAGGATAGTACCCAGGAATTTCATTCTTCTCTACTCATAAGAAAACATTTTCATATCTTTCTCTTCTCGTGCACTTTTCATTAAGTGATGTCATAGCCCACATATATAATTTTCTATTTTACATTGATATAAAAGAAAAAAATAAGTAAATAGAACTAGAAATGTGTGTATATTTCATGAATAATGAAAGCTATAAAAAATCTATCAATATAAAAATTAACTTTTTTCCTTTGAGTTGAAATTAGAAATATGCCAACCATCTGAAGAAAACAGTTAAAATAAAAAGTAAAAATGTCAGATATACACAAAATATAATAATGTAGAAATAGTACAAACTAACATGTTAATCATAAATGTTATCTAGAGGTCTTGCTATTAAAGGTATAATACTGGACAGAAAGTGGTATAAAAGTGGAATGCTTATATAATTCTAGAGCATAAACATTTTGCATGTATTTTAGCATAAAGAATCATATGTGTTAACCTCTGTTGTCAAATTGCATGATCTCAATGTTATTAAGTATCGACTCCCTCAGAAGTTGCTTGTGAATAGTCCAAATGGAAAGATAAAGAAATGGATTGAATATGAATTGAGTATAAATTGAGCACCTACTAGGATTTACGTATATTCTAATTGTTATATATTTCACTGCCAGTTCTTCAGTACAGGGTTTGATATTGATTGTGTGGTGCTGAATAACAGCTGGGAAAATCAAGAAACCATCAACTATTTCAGCTGCTATTTGACCACTGACTCAAATGAATATGCTGGTGTAATATATAGTAGAATAAAATGATGTGAACATTAGGACTAAATGGAGTGATTAAAAACTGCTTTGCAAGTAAACAGGAATGCAATACTCAGATTCCTTGGGACTTAAGAATAACTGTGGTAATAATTTTTTATCATAAATTTCTCAAAAAAATCTTTTGATCATCATGTGTATAGGCACTACAATAAAGAAAGGGTCTTTAGCTGTTTACAAGGAGATGATATAAATAAAGGCTAAAGAGCAATAAAATATCTCAAATATAACTCACTAAAAACACCCCAAATAGGCCAGGCGCGGTGGCTCACGCCTGTAGTCCTAGCTCTCTGGGAGGCCGAGACGGGCGGATTGTTTGAGCTCAGGAGTTTGAAACCAGCCTGAGCAAGAGCGAGACCCCGTCTCTACTAAAATTAGAAAGAAATTAATTGGACAACTAAAAATAGATAGGAAAAATGAGCCGGGCATGGTGGCACATGCCTTGTAGTCCCAGCTACTCGGGAGGCTGACACAGAAGGATTGCTTGAGCCCAGGAGTTTGAGGTTGCTATGAGCTAGGCTGACGCCACAGCACTCTAGCCCGGACAACACAGTGAGACTCTGTCTCCAAAAAAAAAAAAAAAACCCCAAATACAAATATTTTTGATTGACAAATTATATGTTTATAAAAGGCAATTAACACAAATAACAAATAATAGTAACTGCAAATGTCAATCTGTAGCAATAACCATAGCTTTGCTTTCAATGACATCAATGTTAACCTATCCCAGTCTTCAGACTGGCCTCACCTCTCCCCGAGGCATAAGCACCTCAGCTGTCCTTCTGGGGCCCTGGTGCCGCAAGACTGAGGATTATGTGTCCTAGAGTCCCAGGGTCATTTGAAGAATTAACCCAGGCATGATCAGTTAATCTAACTGCATCGATCTGCTTTTTTGGAGAACTGGATAAAACCAGCAGTCTAAGCACAGGCTTAGGGCACAAGCAATGTAGGGCAGATAAAAATTAGAAAACTTTATCCGTGACAAAACAGTCAACATTTGCAATCAGAAGATCTAAGGAAAATGCCTGACTCACGCATACATGTAAGTTTTCTGTTTTATGGTTTGGTCTTTTTTTTTTATTTTATTTTTATTTTTTGAAGAGACAAGGTCTCATTGTGTCGCCCAGGCTGGAGTGCACTGGCACAATCATAGCTCAGTGCAGCCTCAGGATCCCAGGCTCAAGGGATCCTCCTACCTCGGCCTTCCAAGTAGCTGGGACTACAGGCACACGCCACCACACCTGGCTAATTTTTTTTTCTGTTTCTTTTTTTTTTTTTTTTTTTTTTAGAGTCGTCTCGCTGTGTTGCCCAGGCTGGTCTCAAACTCCTGGCCTCAATTGACCCTTCCACTTCAGCCTTCCAAAGTGCTGAGATCACACATGTGAGCTGCCACTCCAGCCCGGTCTTATTATTTTTAATTAAGGATGTAGTGGAGGTTTGGAGTGGCATGTGGAGAGCCATAAAATCCTGTTAGCATCCTGTTTGTATGTTACATCATACACAAAGGATAAAATCCTGTTTGTTGAAGAGGGTGGCAGTGGGGGCCGAGGCCATCATTATAAAATGTAAGAATCCCTACAAGTTATATTTTTATAGTCTCTCTAAAAAAGCCCTTTTTGAAAGGCATGAAAGGCATCCCTGAAAGGCATCCCTTCGTGCTTCAGAAATATCTATTATTATGCGCTGTGTTAGTTATGTTTGACAACTTTTATAAAGGCGGAACATTAAACAAAATCCCACACTTCAGCTCTTGAGCCCACCAGTGTCCCTGCATTTACCCCGTTGGTGATTTGAATTTTCACTTAAGGATGCAGGACCTGACCTTGGGATTGTATACCTGGAAATATGTATATACTTTTTAGACTTTTCTTACAGTTATTCTGAAGAAGGACATAAGTGATTCTACATGAAAAAAATTAAGCAAATAGGCTATATTTATACCAGATATGTTCTGCACTTTGACACTATGTGGTTAAACAGAACATCACCACAATGCATTAGTGGGAATGAAATTATTCTACTTGTGAAGAATCAAAAATGTTTTGTCTAAATCCTCTTAAGATGTCTTTGAACTGAACATATATTAATAATTTGTTTTGATCAAATTTTCTTTTCCAATACTTACATTTTTCTCTGTACAGTATTTCTGCATTTAGATACTTTTTTGGTTTTTTTTTTTGTTTTTTTTTTTTTTGAGACAGAGTCTCACTTTGTTGCCCTGGCTAGAGTGAGTGCCATGGCGTCAGCCTAGCTCATAGCAACCTCAGACTCCTGGGCTCAAGTGATCCTCCTGCCTCAGCCTCCCGAGTAGCTGGGACTACAGGCATGCACCACCATGCCCGGCTAATTTTTTCTATATATTGTTAGTTGTCCAATTAATTTCTTTCTATT
>CAUYSK010019428.1:0-59146 GCA_963575035.1 Avahi laniger | reverse complement strand
CCTCTGTGGAAAGCAATATGGACATACCTCAATGAGATACAAGTAGAATTACCATTTGACCCAACAATCCCGTTACTGGGCATCTACCCAAAAGAGCAAAAGTCGCTCTATGAAAAAGACACCTGCACTCGAATGTTCATAGCAGCAATTGCAAAGATGTGGAAACAGCCCAAGTGTCCATCAATATATGAGTGGATTAATAAACTGTGGTATATGTATACCATGGAGTACTATTCAGCTTTAAGAAACAATGGTGACATAGCACCTGTTATATACTCCTGGAAAGGGCTGGAACGCATTCTACTAAGCGAGGTATCCCAAGAATGGAAAAATAAGCACCACATGTACTCACCATCAAATTGGTATTAACGGATCAACACATAAGTGTATATATAAGAATTACATCTATTAGATATTGGGCAGGGGGGAGGGGGGAGGAGGGGACGGATATAGTGTACACAAAGAGTGCAAAGTGCACCATGCAATGGGATGGACATATTTGAAACCTGGACTGAGGGGGGGAGGGGGGCAAGGGCAACATACATAACCTAAACATCTGTACCCCCATATTATGCTAAAATTAAAAAAAAAAGAAAAAAAAAAGACTCTTTCAAAGGAGAAAAAATAATCAGTAAATCTTGCAAAAAAGGTTTTTTTTAAAAGCTTACCCTGCCCCCCCCCACGACCCCCCCGTCACAGACATGCACACACCCAGAAGAAGGGAGGAAACTCGGACGTCCGGCCCCATGATGTGTCTGGAGGGCACAGAGGCGGGTAACAGGAGTCATGGCTGGAGGGGCTGCAGAAGCCCTTGCCATGGGAAGACTGCACAAGGGCGCAGGGGCTCTTCCTGCAGTAAGGAGGGTTCCACGAACTATTTATAAATATTTCTAATATTTCCCAGTTAAGGTGGAAGACAGCCCCGTGTTCCCTCGCTGCTTCCCCGGCCCTGGCACCACGTAAGCTGCCAAACACGGTGGGGATGCACTTTCTGCCTGGCCCCGAGTGGCGGTTCCGGGGTTCTGGTGCAGTTCCCTTGGCCAGGAGCTGGAGGATCGCAGTGGCTTCCGGGACAGGCTCAAAGGAGGGCTGATGTGTCTGGAAAACCAGCTTCTGAAAGTGAGTGATGCAGAAGCCCTTGCTTTAACTAAACAGAACAGATCATAAACATGAAAGATTCAAACAGAGGGCCAGTTTAGACATAAACATGCAAATAAATGTGGCTCTTCATTTCTGCAGAAAAACTTGTGAATTTATTTTCTGTTATAATTTACTTATTTGATTTTGATATTACACCATATATTGGTCAACTAACATGTTGGCGTTTGTCTGGTGTTGTGTAACAGCTACCCTATTTGATTTTTCTGTAATTAAAGACCCTTAAAGGGAAAGAAAACTCAATAGGAACTATGACCAATGCCCGGATGCATTTTTCACGTGAAGCAGACATTTCTTAATATATTTGTTTCCTTTTTTGCATTAATCCCTCAGAGTTATTCAGTTTACTGTTAATAAAAGATTATCAAAAGAGCATTTGTAACTCAGCATGGCAGCAGCCAGGGATTTAACTGTAAGATTTCCGGAAATGTGCTAAACAAAGCTATATGCTTGTGTACGCATGTACATGTAGTTCCACATGAACACATATACTGTAGTTTTTGTTCAGTTTAATGCTATAATCTCACTGAAGAAAAAGCACCTGCATAAAATAAAAATCTCAAAGAATGGGTCAATGCTGAAAATAAAGTTGGAACAGGTGTACAAAAATCTTTGATCTTGAAGACCTTTTAAAAGTGTCAGAAACAAAGTACGTGTTTTAGTCAAAGAGAAAACCCCATAAGCATTGTTTTCTAAAGTAAGAGAGTTTTTTGCTTATTGTAAACTGCTCTATTGCCTGATATTTCATGGGATACAGTTGAAAGGACAAAATCCAAGGGAATTAGACACATGGTGCACAAGGACACTATTCTTTCCCGGAACCACGAATGCTCCCAGGAGGAGGACTGACAACAGGTGGCAGGGAGTCCTGGCACCTTCCCACGCCTGAGCTGGAGCGTGGGCAGTGTGTCCTGGTTGCACCACCACAACTGCCGCTTCTGCTATAAGCAGCCCTCAAAGCAGCTCAGAAACCAAAAGAGGGTAGTTGAGTTAGGGGAGGGGTTAAGAGAGAAAGGAATCAGAGAGAAGGCATTAGCTTATTATTGAATGATTTTTTAGCGGCTGGCACCGAATAGTTTAGCTTCAACTTCGCTGACTGCAATGTCTTTACTACCTTTCTATTAAAAGCGAAAGAGCCGAACGGTACGTGGAAAGGACACGGAATCTGGAGGTCGGCACGCTCAGGTCCAGGTGCCGTGGGGCAGGGCTGGCTCCCCCAGTGCCCACGTGATCCAGCAACACCCGAGCAGCACCCCGTGTTTCGGGCACAGGACCCCTTCACAATCTTAAAAGGTATGAAGGACCCTAAAGAGCGTGTGTTTATGCAGGTTATATAGATCGATATTTGTTGTACTAAAAATCAAAACAGAATTTCAAACATTTATATATTTATGAATTTATTATAAAATACATAAATGTTTTATTTATATGTACTTTAAAATAACATCCTCTTTTGGAAAACAGTTACATTTCCAAAACAATATAGAAATTACTGAGGAGAGTGGCACTGTTTGATATCTTCACAAGTCTCTGTAATGTCTGGCTTGATAGAAGATGGCTGGATTTCATACACACAGGCACATCTCAGAGATATTGCAGGTTTGGTTCCAGACCCACTGTAATGAAGCAAATATTGCAAAAACCAAATCATGTGAATTTTTTGGTTTCCCAAGTGCATATAAAAGTTATGTTTACACTATATTATAATCTACTAAGTCTGCAATAGCATTATGTCTAAAAAAATGTACATACCTTAATTTAAAAATATTTCATTCCTAAAACATGGTAACAATCATTAGAGCCTTCAGCAAGTCATAAACGTTTTGTTGGTGGAGGGTCCTGCCTGGATGCTGACGGTCAGTGACTGTTCAGAGTGGTGTTTGCTGGGCTGGGCAGGGCTGGCTGTGGCAATTTCTTAAAATAAGACAATAATAAAACTTGCCGCATTGACTGACTCTTCCTTTCACAAAAGACTTCTCCACAGCATGTGATGTCATTTGGTAGCATTTTACCCACAGTAGAACTTCTTTCAAAATTAGAGTCAGTCCTCTCAAACCTGCTGTCGCTTTATCAACTGAGTTATGGAACATTCTGAATCCTTGATTGTCATTTCCACCATGTTCTCAGCATCTTCCCCAGGAGTAGGTTCCATCTCAAGAAACCACTTTGTTTGCTCATCCATAAGCAGCAGCTCCTCCTCTGTTCAAGTTTTGATCATGGGGTTGCAGCAATTCAGTCCCATCTTCAGGCTCCACATCTAACTCTAGGTCTCTTCCGGTCTCCACCACGTCTGCAGTTCCTTCCTCCACCAAGGTCTTGAATCCTCAAAGTCATCCATGAGGATTGGAATCAACTTCTTCCAAACTCCTACTAGTGTTGGCATTTTGACAGCCTCCCATGAATCACAGATATTCTTAATAAATGGCATCTAGAATGGTGAATCCTTTCCGGAAGGTTTTCAACGTACTTTGCCCAGATTCATCAGAAGAATCATTATCTATGGCAGCTATGGCCTTTAAAAATGTGTTTCTTAAGTAATAAGACCTGGAAGTTGAAATTACCCCTCTATGGGCTCAGGGAGCAGGGCTGTCTGAGAAGAGGGCAAGAGATGAGGAAAGGTCAGTTGGTGGAGCAGTCAGAGCATATCGCATTTATCAATTAGGTTTGCCGTCTTATAAGGGTGCCGTTTGTGGCACCCCAAAATAATTACAGAGCAACATCAAAGATCACTGATCACAGATCACGACAACAGATATAATAATAATGAAAAAATCTGAAATATTGTTGAGAATTACCAAAATGTGCACAAAGACTCTAAGTGAGCATCTGATGTTGGAAAAATGGTGCCAATAGATTTGCTAAGTTGTTGACACGAACCTTTAGTATGTAAAAAACACAATATCTGCAAAGCACAATAAAGTAAAACACAATAAAACGAGTATGCCTGTAATAGTAAGTGCAGTGACAATAAGGTTCTGTCTTCCTAAGTGCTTGAACTTAAGTGTTTGTGAACTTCTTTGAACTTGGTTACCATTTTCAAAGCCTTGGATTGACAACAGCTCTGAAGTAATCCATGTGCAATAAAAAGAAAGCTCCCCAGCATGAAACCAAAAATTCTGAATTCCTGTGCTGACAATCATGCAATGTAATTCAGGAGACGGAGATGGGCACTCGCCTTGGATTGTCAGATTCGGAGGCCACTGTGTGGACACCGATATACGCTGAGAACCCTGGAAAGGGCCTTTCTTCATCTACAGATCTGTGTGCTTATTCAGTGGTCACTCCCAAATGGCCTGCAGTACAAAGGAAGTTGCTACATTTCAAGTTAAATTTCAAAACGTGTGTGTGTGTTGTCTCTAATTTTAAAATAGTTTATACATAGTGGCATATTATCCGCAGGATGGAACCACAATCTGAAATGGACGCTGTAGTCCAAGGGCATTGTGGGAGCTTTGAGTTTGCTGAGCTAGGCCAAGGTTTGCTGCTGCTGAGACTGAATGTCAGCCTCCACCTTCCCAATTTTAGGTTTTCTAATAGAAGGTAGCATTAGATTTAGCGCCAGAGTTTCCCAAAGTCCCGTGATGAGCAGATGCTTTTACATCAGAAAATGCTGTCAGCTTCTCTAGATGTAGCAACATGAGCGGAAATAAAGCCTGGAGCTTGGAGGCCAACATCTTCACTCTGGAGACACGGAACAAACTCCCAGTACCCTTTCCTCTGCCCCCATTCACCAGCAATGGAAGTATTTTGAAATATTCATTTTTAAGGCCCAATTCCAATGGATTCTCCCCTGTGAAGCCCTCTACAAACCTTTTAGTCAGAATGAATCATTCCTACTCTGTGTGTCCCAAAAGCTGCCCAGCCTGGGTCGTTTTAAGGCTGCTTCCACCCTACGGCTGTGTGTTTCTGTGATTATACACCTACTATTCTTCCGTCGTCTGAGCGGCTGTTTACAGTGCATGTCCAGTAGATTATGAGTGTCCTAGGGAAGATATCATCTTATCAATTTTTGTAACAAAATAGCTTACATGTGGTAGGTGTTCCAAAAAGCATTTATTAACTGCATTGTGATTTTTTTGCATGCTTGAGTCTCCACAATGTGGCAGAGCCGGCATGTGAATACAGACCTGCTGGTTCAGTCTGTAGCTGACCGATGTTTTCTCCCCTCTACAAAATCAGCTCCATGTTCAGCAGCTATAAACCCTCCTGTCTGCAACTTTCAATTAAATCAGATAGCTCGGGTCAGTTTACATGAAATATGAAGCCTCAAACTTCAAAAGAAGGGCAGTTCCAGGAATCTTCCACAGAGATGCCCATAATCACAGCCTCTCGCCCCATGCCCAAGACTGCACATCACATCCCAGTCTGCTCCACGGGCAGCTTACCAGCAAATACCAACAGACACCAAGAACACCAACAAATACCATCAGACACCAACACAGCTCATCAAATACCATCAGATACTAAACAGATACTAACAGAATTCATTAGATTCCATTAGATACCAGCAGATACCATAAGAATGCCCCAGATATTAATAGATATCATCAGATACCAACATATACCAAGAGATACCACCAAATACTAAGAAGATACCATGAGATACTAAACAGATAGTCACAGAGTCAATCAGATATCATCGGACTGTGACAGATGTCACCAGATACCAACAGATACCAATGGATACCATCGCCGTACTTGTTCCCAAGGCCATGCTGTTGCCCTAATCAAAAGATCTACTTCAAAAACTGGCATCCCAAACTCCTTCTTTTTGGAAGATGGATTCCTGGCTTTCCTGCCAGGAAGGTGGCACCCCACAAGCCTTCAGGACAGGCCACCATCTGTACTGTCAACATACAGCAGTGGGCTCACCTGCAGGCCCGTGGAGAAAGCAAGTCTAGACGTGGCATTCGTGCTCACCGGAATGTGCACGGTAGAACCACGCACCCTTCCCTAACTGCTGGCCGTGATTTTCGGCAAGGACACCTTCCTGGGGATCACCACACTGACGGCATTCTATTGTAAGGCTAATCCCCAACCTGTGAGCTCCCACGGCCAGACAGAGGGCCTTTACAAAGCCAGATTTCCACAGAAATCGGAGTGGCTAAAGCTACTGTAGCTCCACATTCCCTGAGGTGTCTTATGAAAACATTCAGAAGCTTAGCAGGGCACTTAGTTTGTAAAAAGGTTCATCTCCCAAGCCTGTGTCTGCAATAAAAAAGGCATTTAACATCTCGGGATTACAAGAGCAACAATTAAAGCAAAGCCTAAAAGCTGACCCGGCTCTTCAGAGGCCTGTGCTCCTGCAGGCTGGAGAAACTATTTTAGACTTAGGTGCCAATTTTTACATAAGCCCTGAACCTCCCTTTAGCAAACAAAAGCTAAAGAAAAATTCAGGGGCCTCCCCAGACAGGAGCAGGACATAAACAGGGAGGTGGGGTGGGGGTGGGGGCTGGCGAAAGCTGGTCCGGGGAGGGCTCTGCCGCGAGGTCCCCGAGCTCCTTTCAGACGGCAAAGGAAAACATGAAGCTTTTCCACACAATCCCTTTGGTCAACTCTGCAAGGATGGCACTTTAGCGACTCCTTCTCACATACTCCTGCTATGAGTTCGACTTGAAAGTGTTCTTTAATGTCTTGAAAGCAAAAAGCAAATTGAAGAAACAGCCGAAGACCCTTTGATGGGCGTGGGAGCTGCTTGGGTCCTTTAAAGATACAGTGCAGCCACGGGAAGAAAAGCCTTTTGTAGTGGGGGTTTCTCTCAACCGAACGCCCGCTTGCAGCTCACCACACAATTTCGGGGAATACTGAAACCCTATGGGAAACCTGGTTGGCTTCCTGAGTCAGCCATTGGTGAATGTCTGCAATAATTAGCAATAATATGATGGCTCCGTGCGTGCTCATGGCCAGAGAGAATGAGAACAAATAATTCTATTGTGGGTAAAACTGGAGTTTCAGTATGATTTTTGCCCCTATAACTCACCTATTATATTTTTATGCTCTTAAATTAAGGAGAATCACTAGTATAGCAAATATCAAAGCGAACATGATAGTAGCAAAAATAAATGTGTTTCTTCTACATATCTGCACCAAATATGGAGACGCATTTCCAGGAGGGAAAGTCAGCGTGAGCTTGCTTGGGTTCTGGCTCCAGGACATGCACGAGACGTGGCTTCTGAAGACAACCGTGCAGAGGCGTCTCCCCAGCACAGGAAGAAGGCGCGGCTGAGGAAGGACGGTGTGATAACGGCACCTCGATCTTCTCCCCGGGTCCATCTCTTGAGCCAGGCTGTTGGAATGCTAAGCTCATGGCTCTGGTGCAAGGGGTCACGGATGGTAGTTCCCCATGCCCTCCCCTGGCCCCGCACCCCGGGCTTCCCTCGCCGGCAGCTGTACTGGCCTGTGGCAGGGAAACGTGCACTTTCCATCCCGGCAGATGCCGTTCCTGACCTCACCATGCACGGCCATGGCTGTGTCCATGCATCTCCGCGGCGCGTGCCTGGATTTGGTTCACTCTCTACACAGGCCCCCCCATCCCAGTGCCAGCACAGACGTCCTGTGCAGGGACAAGCCACAGTTTGAACCCCGAACCCACTGGTCCCCCGAGCTGCATGGGCTCCATCACCTGCCTCGGAGCAAGGAAATTTCTCCGCCAGGCACCTGAAGACGCGCCTTCCCTTCATTCCGACACATACAATAACTTAAAGAAGAGAAAAACAGTAAAATCCACAGTGTCTGTCTACTTACTCCCTATGAAGACAATTCCAATTACTCTTATACCAATATTAAGTATGAATTTAGAGTTTTGAACAGGGATTTTGCAGGCTGACTTGCTTGGTCACGCACACATACAGCTGACCCTTCAGGTTTCTGTAGCAATGAGCTGTTGGCAGCGTATCTTACTGGGAGGGCAGGCCCAGGGAGGCCACTGTGGACTTGGACGCCGCTCTGGATGACAAGAGCACCAAAGGATACTGGGCTGTCCTGACACCTTCCGAAAACTGGCCTGGAGATCCCAAATTCAGACACTGCACTGACAAAGAAGGGCCCTACTCGAAATTCTTTGTTGATTTTATTTTCTAACATGAGATGACCTGATTTCCCCCTGGCTTTCAAGAACCTTTAATGTGGCCTCAGACCAAAATAGCCACAGCTGTTCCCACGATTCTTCAGTTCACACTGCCTGGCGTGGCACCTGATGCTGCTCAGGGCTGTGGCACTGCCATTGTTCCCCCTATCAGTTACACTCCGCCCCTCCTTGGTCGTCCTTCTGATCCACCTTGCAGATCCTTCTGTCCCAGCCCAGGCCTCATTCCCCTTCTCGCGCTCATGGCTGCGGTTAAATGTACACCAGAAAAACGAACAAGCATCAGCTGGCCATCCCAGCCGGGATGACTGTGTACAGTGGACAGCCAGTCTCTGCCCTGCAGATGATGCCCCTGGGAGGGGACAGACCTCCTACACAGAACCACCCACATCCACAGGGCCCGTCGCAATGGCAAGTGCTGCTAGGGAGCAGCTCAGGGGCTCTGCATGTGTGGAGGAGGCTCGGGCTTCCCCATTCAGCGGCAGGGAGGTTTGCTCAGGAAGGGGCATGTTATTCTCCCAGCTGAAGGATGGGCAGACGCTCGCCACAAGGAGGCACAGGGCTGGGGAGGAAGCGTGGGGACGGGAATTAACGGTCCCTGGCCGGGGAAAGACGACATGCACAGGTACCAGTGCAAGGACTGAAGTGGATTTTTTCTAGAAACTGAAATAAGAAATAAGGCCAAGGGAGCAGAGTGCAAGGGATGAGAGACATTCAAGACAAGGCTGAGGACCCACTGAACCACGGGGAGGAGTCTGGAGTGACACCGAGGTCGGCAGAAAGCCAATGGCGCATTTCGAACTTCTCCTTCTGGACCTAATGCAGAGAAGTGATGGGGTGGGCAGACCCACAAAGAAGGTCTTGTAAGAGTCCAGGCAGGAGCTGACCGGTGAAGGTCAGAGTCAGGAGGAAGCTTCACTCAGGAGCAAGTCAGCAGGACCAGGACTGACTCTCTTCCGGAGAGGGAGCAGAGCAGGTGTCCCGCCACATCCCAGGTTTCTGTCGGGAGGAGGCTGGGTAGTGATGCCGTTCGCCAGAGTTAGGGCACCTGGGGAAGGCACCATGGGTTTACTCTGACACACGCTGAGCGTGGCACGGCTGTGAGGACGGAGAGGTGAGCGAGAGACGTGGGGCAGGCGGCCTGGAGCCGAGACTGGAATCTGGCATGTTGCGGCTGAGCCCTTTGGAAAAGCCGCTTGTCTGGACTCAGGGGAGACGCCAAAGCCGGCAGGTGCAGCAATGGCCACATGTAGGATCCCCTGAGCTCTAATCTCCCTGCAAAGTGGTGGTTTTTGAGCATCTTCAGTAGAGGAGGAAAGAAAACAATTCATTTTCAGATGCTTTTACAAGAAATGCTCGGCGAGGATCTCATTCCGCTCCCAAGTGCAAACGCTCCATCCGCTGCCCTGCAAACCTGGAGGCAGCGCCCCCGTCCAGCACCACAGTCGGGGCAGGAAGACAGAGACGCGACCTGCTGCACGCTGCAGGCTCCACGTCCATGACAAGCACAGCCCAGGTCCAGGTATCGGGGCAACCCAGACCACAGCACCAGGGGACCTGAAGACGCTGGCTCAGCACAGGCCCGGGGGCTCTGCAGAGCTCAGAAACGTGGGAGAAGGAAACTGGTCTTCGAGCCAGTCCTGCGGTGAGACACAGGAGAGTGGGAAGGTCTGGTAACTGGCAGAGGAGATGTCAGGTGAAGGATCCGCCTTCACGAGTAGCGAGAACGTAGTAAAAAAGCTGAGTTTGGGGAAAAGCTGGGGCCAGGAGGCCGTCAGGACGGCGGCTTCAGCTGGCCCCAGCCACGTAGTCAGGGGCGCTGCTTCAGGGCAAGGTCCACAGTTACTCTTCCTGGGCTCACCAGTCCCTGCCGTGGGACTGACATCACACCAAAATACACGCAGCTGAGGCCTCCTAGTCACGGCGGCTACTTTCTATGAGGTTTCTGTGAGCGCTAAGTCAGCAGATGCTGAACCCGGGCTCCTGAGGGAAACACGGGGCTGGGTTCCTGCAGGCACCTGGTCACATGTCTGCCACATGATCAATACATCACCATGTCTGATGTGTGTTTCTGCTCAGAGACACCCCACTGAATGTATGTTGTTGACTCACTAGCACCGAACCACGGCCCGCAGCGCCGTAACTCACGCCCGAGCGAGCTGCTCCCACACGCGTGTTTTCCCTGTAAGGCGCGGCACAGCCTTCCTGAGCTTGGGGACAGACTCATGTCAGCACTGCCCTTGAGGGGTCATTGTAAACAGGGAGGTCACCCACAGAAAGCACAAAAATGCAAAACGTGTGACGCTGACTAGATCACGAACAGCACACTGCTCACAGCTGGAGCCGGAGGAGGAGGAGAGCGCCGCATCGCTCGCCACCCGCTGGGAACATGTGCGCAAGCGACTAGCGCTTTCGGCTGCCCAGTGCTGGTCTGCAAAGGCCACATCAGCACCACGAGCGCTGATGGGAGGCTACGAGAAACTGCAGTGAGTAGCCCAAGTCACGAACGTGGAATCCATGGACTGTATTTACAATAATACAAGAAATGCTCGGAGATGGACTGTATTTATAATAATCAATTTAGTCTAATTTTCCTTAATGTCCTTTTGTCATGATAAAAACAGTACATTGAGAAAATTTTTTAAATAAGTAAAAAATATGAAAAAGAAACTAAAAATTTATTCTCACCACCCAGAGACAAGCATATCCTAGTTCCATTCCACCTTTGATCTATACTTTACATAAAAATGGAATACAAGGTTGACCGTGTGCAATAGTTTTGCTTCCGCGAGAGGGACGTGAGCTGTAGATTTTCGCAGACGCCCTTTATTGGACTGAGATGGAGCTTTATACTCAGGCTTTGCTGGGAAATTTTTTAATCACAAATGTGTGTTGGATTTTGTCAAGACTTTCTCTGTGTCTGTTGAGATGATCATGTGGCTTGTCCTTGTTAATGATGCATGATGCGTGTGGACATGCAGAAATTCTTAATTTTTATCAAGCCAAATATTTCATGAGAATATAAAAAGTATCTCTTGTGATGGTCATATTGCAGTCATCCTAGAAATAGGACGGTTTAACATTAGGAAACATGAGACTCGTGGGGGAAAAGCAGGTGTTAGTGACATCGACCCGGCCAATGGGAACATTTAATAAGCATCATTAGTTGCACATCCCTTACCCAAAAAGCTTGCAACTAGAGTGCTTTGGATTTCACATTGTTTTCAGATTTTGGAATATCCGCATTATACTTACTGGTTGAACGTCTCTAATGCAAAAATCCAAAATTGGATTGGGATGAGAGCAAAGGTATGCTTTCTACTCAGCATTGGACCTGACATTGTGACCGTAGGGTAGAGAAAGAAAAATTAATAAAATTCTTACATGCTGGATAAAAGAAATGAAACTGTTTATCACATATGATATGACCATCTATTTAGAAAACCGAAAAAAACCTACAAATACATACTAGAACTAATAAGTTCAGCAAGCAAAATCTGACTACAAAATACAAAGTTTGTCTTTCTGTATGCTGACAATGAACAGTTGAAAACTGAAATTAAAAATAATACCATTTGCAAAGCATTAAGATTGAGGGTTACATCTTATAAAATACGTACAAGATTTACATGCTGAAACCTATTACACAAAACATAAAATGAATTACATACAAAATAACAATTAAGAGCACTCACTGCCTATTAAACTATGAAACTAAAAAAAATTCAAAATGCTTTAATGAGCATTTCAAAAATTTCAGATTTTGGAGCATCTTGAATTTGGGATTTTCGGATGAGAGATGCTCAACCTGTACTGGTTTTATTTTTTAAAAAGACTATTTCTTCAGAATTTTATATTTGAAACTTTAGTATTAGCTACTTAACAAAAAAGTAACAAAGGTGCTCTCACTAAAAACAGGGAACAAACAGTCCTTCATCGCCACGAATATTTAGCACTTTGGGGAAGTTCTATCCAAATCAACAGTGAAAACACTGGAGACCACACAGGAAAACCAGGGAAGGGCAGGACAGGAAAGGCCCAGGAAAAAGACAGCTGGCCAAAAACACAGAACATGTTCGTTCTTGCTACTTATAAAATAAATTCAATATAAGATAATAATGTGTATCATTCTCTACCAATTAAACAGTTAGAATTTAAAAATAATAATGTCCAACGACAGCAATGAATGGAGGAAACTGGCAGTCTCAATGGTACGAACTTTGGGGAATGAAGTTTCGCTGAGAGAAATTACAGAAATGCCAAATCCACAAATAGACATACACTGGACGTCATCAGAGTTAACTTCTGCTCTTTGAAAGATGCTATGAAGAAAATGAAGAGGCAAGCTGTGGGGAGAAAATACTTGCGAAACACACACCTGATGAAGGCTCATGCCAGAATCCGCCAGGAACTCTTACAAACCAACAGTGAGACAGACGCTGATGTAAAGGGGAGGCAGGAGATTGGAACAGACCCTGCACCAAAGAGAAGGTGTAGGAGGGGGCAAACTGATCTATGAAAACATGCAGCATTTGTCAGGAAGAAAATGCAGTGACAATCCCAACGACACATCACTACACACCTGCTAGAATGATTAAAGTTCTGGCAAACGCTGGCAGTGGAATCTTCACTCATTGCTGGTGAGAATACAAAGTGATACAGCTACTTTGGAAAACAGCTGGACGTTTTCTTACATTCAGTTAAACATGCACTTACCACGTAGTCTCACTCCAGGTATTTCCCGGAGAGAAATAAAGATGTAACTTCACGTGAATGCCTGTATTAACCTTATTGAGAATAGCCCCAAACTGAAAACAACCCAAATGCCCACCAACCAGGGAATGGATAAATGAATTGTCAAATTTGATATAAGAGAGCGCTACTCGGGAACTAAAAGGAGCAAGCCACTCCTGTCCGTGTCACAGCAGTACGGAGCTCACAGCATTCTGCTGCAAGGAGCCAGACACGAAAGCCCACGTACTGCGTGGCACTGTGAACAGAACACTGGAGAGGAGACACGCTGTAGGGACAGACATCCAATCACTGGTTTCCAGGGGCTTGGGTAGGTAGGAAATTTATTGCAAAAGGCATGAGGAAATTTGGGAGATGATGAGAGTGATTTCCATATTGGTTGTGGTTGTCGTGGTTACACAACTGTATACATTTGTCAAAATTCATCTGACTGTATACTTCAAGGGGTACATTTTACTGTATATAAATTATACCTCAATAAACACAATCAAGAAAAAAAAACAGACCAAAATGCCAAATATAACCCAACAAACAGACAAGAAAAACCACTTTTTCACATGTCCATAAAACTGTACCATCAGACATCTACAACTTTGGACCATGGCTTTAGGTTTCCTGGGTCCTTATTAAAATGCAAATACCCTTATGGTGTGGGACACATCAAGATTTTCTCCATCATTAATGCCATCTGTCCCTGCAACTCTCCACGGAGCTCAAGCTAAGCAGAAGAGAGCACAGACTCCGAAAAGCTCAGTGGACTGTGGGGGTGCCATCGCACATCTGGGGAGGGGTCCTGGCCACTGGGGCAGATGGCATCAGAGGCCCCAGACAGCCGTAGGCAGGGCCTTCTCCCTCCACGTCCTTGCTGTGCCGACCTTCACCCTGCTCACCGGGTTTCTCATGACTTCGGGCAGCGCCCTTCCCACCGTCACAACACTGACGGAGCAAAAATGTCCCCATGGTCTAACTGTCCACATGCAGTTACACGAATGCAGAAATATCCACATCTGCAATAGAGTCCTGCTGTTCAAAGAGCACAGCCAACCCCATCCTCAAGGGTTTCCCCCGACATTCACCCAGACATTCAGGGTGGAATCCGTCGTACAGGTCTGTTCTCAGGAAGCGATCTAGTTTTTCTCAGCAGAAAGGAGAAGAGACTTTGGCGTTTTTATCCCCTCATGTGGGCCTTTTCTCAGAAGCACAGTTTTAGCAAACATTGAGGCGTATGACAGGAAGGGCCTTGTGCATTTCAGAGACAGGCTCTCCCTTGCAAACGCCAACACCTTGGGCCAGGAATACCCTGCTCCCAGCCCAGCATTCCAACAGGAGAGTCCTTCAATGCTCAAGGCATTAAGCCAGAAAATTCTATTGCTAAAATGCACTCAGGGAACTTACAAGAGAAGTTATAAAGTTTCAAACTGTGCAAAGGACAGTAGCAGAGCCTCCCCATGCGCAGCAGAGACGGAATCCCATACCCCATCACGGCCGGCCAGGTCAGGCCCCCTTCTGAATTCTGCAAGGACCACCCTGGAGTAAAGGGAAGAGACCCCCATCAACCCCGGCTGCACGAAGTGGTTCTTTCAACAATGTGCAAGATAGCATTTTAAAAACCTTGTTTTAAAACAGTGCCAAATTCCTATTTTCATTTTAGGAAACGGGCCCTTTTAGAAAACAACTTCTAAAGAGGAGCCATTTCACTTTGCGCAGCCATGGATTTGGGTGCCCGTGGTTGTGCGGGGCGCTGGCCGCACGAGGACAGAGTCGTGGATAAAGGGAGTAGCGTGCACCAAGCAATGCGGGCAGGGTCTCAGCTCCCAGGGACAGCTTCAGAACCCGTGACTGACCCCAGACAGGTGGCAGCTCCGCTCCACATCTGCGGGGACCCGGGAGGACCAAGGGTAAGCCAAGACCATTTTCTCTAAATGATCCCTGCCCCAAGCCTGAGGAACGACCCAAACCCAAACAACCCTTGCGATCGGCCTGACCACACACCCCATGGAGAAAGGGTTGGGGTGTGCTGTGCTCAAATAGGGTAAAAATGTCCTAAAACCGAAAGTTAGCTTTAGAGCCTGAATTAAAGTATGGCAAGCATACACCATGACCCACATGAAAATTTGTTTAAAAATCAATAAAAATCTTAATAATAAATCCCAAACTTGCCCTTGCTATCACTCAAACTTGTAACTTATTATTGTAAAAGCACCTAATCAGCTAATTTTATCCTAACCATTCACCGTTCTATGCCACTAGCGTGTCAAACATATGAGAATGACGTGTTTTAAAGGGTAATAATTACATGAAAAATGGTGTTTATATATTCTTCAAAATTCTTTAACATCCATCATTTTATTTGAATATTAACATAAGCCCATGGGATAATTCTTAGTTCTCATTTCATACATGAGGAAATGGGACCCTAGAAAAAAATAAGAGATTTGCTCAATATAACCAAGTTATGGGCAAAGTCAACACCAAACTTCAGTGTCTGGGATATCTAGGGATGTCTAGCAGTCTCTCTTTCCTGACACAGACGTCTCGAGAGCTAAACCTGTGGATCTTGGAGGTGCAGGGAAGTTGCGTTCGAGGCCGTTCTCTGGATGTCCTTCAGTCACCGCACAGCACCTCCCCCGAGCTGGCACCACGTGTGATCCACCCCAGTTCGGGAGATCGCTGGGGAAGACTGTGACCCACGCTGATGAGCTTTCTAATTCTCCCACCCCTGAGGGAGAGGAAGGTGTCTCCGAGGACGAGGTACATGGAGAACATTCCAGCTGAAAGTTCCCACTCACCCAGATCCCTGGCTGTTTTCCCAGAATTCTCAGATGGAGAGAACCAGAGATTTCAGATAAATATCTGAGCTCTTAGGGGCCTGCCTGAACCCACGCTGAGCTCGGGGTGTCCCTCTCCACTGGAGTCTTATCTAAATGTCCATCTCTTTAGCTGCCAGTGCAGGGGGTACAGAGATACCCCGGCGTTGTGACGGAAGTATCTTGCGTCCTGTGCCCCGCAGAGCTGCGAAAGCTCGGCTGTGATGCTGCGAGGGCGGGGTGAGGTCTGAGCCTTCTCCCCACCACGGCCCTGGCCGGACGCTTTCCTCCTGGTGTCCACTCCCATCAACAGGCCTGGCTCCGAGGGCTGGTTGTGTGGCCTGCCCCAGGGCGCTTGCTTGGCACTAGATGGAGTGACCTGCAAGGACCCTCTCCACGGAAAGTGCCCACCTTTGTGAGGGACACACCTGCATAACCCACGAGGCTCCGTCGGCAGGGGGACGTTGCGTTACAGGAAGGACGTGGAAGCGACCCTCTCTTCTCTCTTCTCTTTCAGTGACGGTAGGAAAGATGACCCAACAAGCTCAGGTCCGGCAAGACCATGCCATTTTGAAATAGTCATTGCCAAAATATCCCTGGACTTCCAGTCCTCTGTGCAAGGAAGATTTGGCTGTAGGGAATGCTAAAGAAAAATATCTGGAAAATAAAAAAAAAACCCTGACTAGTGTGCCAGTTCTCCGGGATTAAGGTCCCTTGATTGTGAAAGGGTCACTAGATTTCATTCACAGGTGACTTATTGCTATTGCCGATCTAACCCAGTGTAGACAATGAGAAGAAGCCGAGCCACGTGTCTCTGAGTCACAAAAAAGGACCAAAACTATATCTGTGGCTGAAAAAGTAGATGTTTTTAGAATTACCATTCAGGGCACTGATTCTCAGGCTCGGATACACTTGGAATCAGCTGAGGAAGTTTTTAAAATGCTAATACCACGTCCCATCTCCAAGAGCTGATGCAGTTGTCACAGGGTGAGGTGTGGGATTTCGTAAACTTTCCAGGTGCTTCTAGACTCAGAACACAAACTAGCACCTCACAGCTGCTCCCGCCTGGTGGATTCTTCAGGAAGCTACCTTGCTCCAAAGCCCAGGGAACACTCACGACCAGGTACACAGTAACCCACGAAGAGGCCAGCGCTGGGCCTCGGTTTGGCGTCATGTGTTCAGACCCCAGAAACACCTGGGTCCCTGGTCAGACAATGTCAGTAGAACGGAGAGGCGAGCGTGGCAGGGAGCCGGAGTTCCGGCAGGGGCAGTGCACGGCCGGCACGGCCAGTCAGGAGTCCTGGGCGGGGCCCGTCCTACCAAAGGACCCGGCCAAGCTTCCACACACACACACATGCACACACTTACACACACGCGCACGAACACACATCAGCCACTGAGAGGACGACGCTTTCCCCATCCGGGACTGTGGCTGTCGTTGGTGGCAGATCTAAGTAGGTTAGACCAAAGCACCTGGAAGTCAAGCCAAGGCGGCGCCTCGCCGCTGTTGGCAGCCGCCGCGCTCACTCTTTTCTCTCTCAGTAATTAGCAGATTTTACCCAACAGGCCATTTGCCATCTGTCTGCTCTCAGTCTACTGAATCAAAGCTCATAGCCATGAAAAGGAGTAGGGCATTCCACTTTGTTTCTATGCAGACTGTTTTACATGGATTCACAGAAGAAAAAAAAAATATTAGAACCAAATAATAATAACATCACTGCAACCAGCAGATCATCTCAGCAACTCGCCTGCAACAACTCCCCAGAAGGACCCACCGGGTCTCCCTGGAGTTTCAGGACAGCAGCTTCCCCAGTCCTGGCCTGCCTGGGTCACAGCTGCGAAGCCACCACCTCTCCCTTCGTTTCACCAGGCACCATCTTTCACCTGCCTTGGCATGTGTCCGACCCCACCAGGTCAGGCCAGGGGAAGTGGGGCCGAGGGCCCCGTTCACCCTGCTCCTCCGAGTCCTGGGCCCTCCCCAGTGGCCAGCACACGGGAGATGTTTGGTAAGTATTTGTGAGAAGTATTTATGCACAGATTTGCAGGATTCCTGTATTGTCTGCTTCCTCCGTGGCAAAGCTTGCTGCTCCTTATGCTACGGGACCTGGAAATGTGACATTTTACCTCTGCTCTGACCTTGGCAATAGCAGGACTTGTAAACAGGTCTCATGTTCTTTCACTTTTCCACAGTGGATGGTGGCTCTAACATCAGTGCTGGTCTCATCCCCTCTGAGACAAGTTACATGTCGGGAGGACCCACAGCACAGGAAGGAGGATCCGGCCGGGACCCGTGAGTGCTCAGGCTTTTGCAGGAAGCCAGGATGAAGGGCTGGGCAGGGACCTGGAACCATTCACTTGGGAAAGGCCTCACTAGGGAAGCTGCCTTTCACCCAGGATTCGGGTGACCCTGCAGCCAGGGAGCCTTTGTTGGCATTTTTGCTTACGCTGGGAATGGCTGAGCCTGAGAGAACCACTTGAACCGTCTGGTACCATCCCAGGGCATACCTACCTCAAAGGGGTGCTGTGCAGAGCTTAATTAATTAACGTTTGTAAAATGCTCTGGGCTCCTCGGATGAAAGGGAACTCAAAAAGTGCAACGTATTATTATTATTAAAATGATATTTAGTATTGGCAGCCAGGCCAGATGTTGAAGGCAGATAGGCCTTGATAAAAGATGGACCACAAAAGAAGAAAAAGTTAATAAGGATGTTTCGAGCGTGCTGCTAATAGCCTCACCGAAATTATTTCTCTCTCCTGTAATGATGATTTTGGGCAAAGATAGGATCTTAACTGCTTGCAGAACCAAAGGGTATTTCCACGGCGGGCGTTCTGAGGACCAGAGACTGGCACAAAACAAGTTCCCAACCTCGCCCTGCCCAGGCCTGACAAGGGTACACTCGTCCATTTCCAGCCGAAGCAACTCTGCCTTGGGCCAGGGAAGCCAGCCTCTGGCAGATTGGGTATTTTGGGATGGTTAAAAAATATTTAATATGCCATTGGGCCTCCCTACAGTAAGCTACATGCTAACGTTTGTCGGTGATTTGAGAAAGGAAGGCAATGAATGAAGAGTTAAAACTGTGTGTAGCAAGTTAAGCAGTGAAAATCCCTAATCGCAGGCGAGAGCCTGGGGCCAACTACAGACAGAAGAGCCAGCAGAGCAAGTCTGAACACGCGTGTCTTTATTAAATCTTTTTTAAAACACAGAAGTTGTCTCCTGAAATATTTGGGGTGTTTAAATGTGCCACAGCTGACAAAAAGTAATTTTTTAAAGTCCTGGCAAATGATTACACTGGGTAACATGTATCTGTTTCTGTTCCAGAAAGAAAAAAAAAAAAAGGCAACAATTCAAACACCTTCTCTGCACACTACAAAGTTGTTGTAACCTGGAAGTTTTGGGGATAATTCCTGCTATTTTTACTCCACTAATTCATGGCATTTTAGAGGTCGTCCGGGCAACCTTTCAAGTGAAGAAATAGGCCCAGAGAGAGAAATGTCTTAACCAAGGCCAAACATCCAGCCAGAGGTGGAGCTGGAGCACAACTGGGGGTCGTTGCGAGGCCCCCAAATACAAATTTTGGGAGAGCCTCCCTTGCTCTGCTGATAAGGAAAGGGTTGTCTGGAGAGATGGAGTCCGTGGTCCATGCATTTGCGTGTTAATGCAGTGATTGTCACCGCGCCCGTGTAGCTTCTGGGCTCCACGCACCCACTCCTGCGGGCTGACTTTAGCCCTGGAGGGAAGGTCTCTGCCCCATGGACTCTGCCCCAAAGCCTCGAGGGACCCGTTGGAGGACGGAAACATGCCTGGACTCTCCGTGCCCCAGTGCAGTGCATGTCACTGCTGCTGGGCTTTTGTCACTGCTGTCGTCAGCCACCTCTCGTCCTCACACTGGGCTGGGCAGTTCTCTGCTTGTTTCACAAGATCATCAGTTTTTTTCTCCTAGGTTGCAGCTGCTTGATAGCAAGACTGGGGTTTATGTTCTCTGGTATTCTCTGTAGTGATTGGCAAAATTAATACATGTGGATTCACTGCTTTTATATCTAACTCTGCAAGATTTTTCTATTTGCTTGTACATATATAGAGACATGCAAGAGAGTGCAGGATTTGTATCTAAGCGTATACCCTCTGACATAAAAAGCGCAAGTAGAATTTGAGGGGAAATAAACATAAGTGAGGTTAAGTAATCCATAAATACTCGCAAACGGAATGGGGGCCTCAGGTTCAGCAGATCAGCCCGTCCTTGGCAGAAGTGGAGCCAGGACTCAGAGGGACGGTGACCAGGTTTGGCGACTGCATCTGATCCACAGCAGAGGCAGGGCCAGGACTCGGGAGTCCTGGTCCTGAGTCCACTCTGTCCTTGGAAGGCAATGAGGGGGGCCCTTCATGCCCCAGTGGAAACGCTGAGTTTTAAGAAGTGACCATTGAAACAGAATCTCTGGCGAGTCTCTTATTTTACCAACAATACTAAAATGTTATGTTTTCTTGAATTACACATCTCAACAAATCTGGCAAAGGAAAAAAATCCAAAGATCCCTGAAATCAAAACTGTGTTCCTGGCTCTGCCGTTGGTGCTGCCTAACGCTTGGACACTGAGACTTTTAAAACCAGTAGCCAAGTGTCAACGCTAAGGTCCATGCGGCGAATGTTGCAAGGGGTACTTCCTTTCACGGAACAAATACGCTGCTCCCCAGGTTGCCAGATGTAGAATCTTTGTATTGAAAGTCATATTTCTTAAATGGAACTTTACGGTAGAGGTGTGATCATCACATCTACATATACACATTTTGCCTCAAGACAGCCATAAAAATAATGATGGCAATGATCGTATCATAGATGTACAATCCTTTAAAATCATGTAGAAAAAGATATAATGATTCAAAATATGAAGTGTGTAGGACCATTTTTAAATGCGGCCCCATAGCACAGTGTCTACGGGCAGGAGCCTAATTACAGCTGTGGCTGCGCTGCCGAAGCCCCCTCCACCCCTGCTGAGCGCACGTCCAGACCCCACAGCGGGCGCCCTGTGACTCTATTCAGTCGTGTGTGCTAATTTTAGCACTTTGGGAATCGCTGGTGTTTCAAAATGGACAGGTGGAGATGGCTGGAGCAGAAAGAAACACCGAACGTGTTAGAAGCAAAGATCTAAGACGTGTCGTGAATACGCCACCTTCCCTCCACCCTCCTCTGCGCCGCTAACGGAGCTGCACGTCCAGGCGGGAAGGTGGGTGGAGAGGACGGTGGACAAGGTCTGGATTTTCTGTTTTTCATACAGAAAGGATGACTTCAATTTCAACAAGTCCGAAACGTGCTTTCAGCAGTGAAAGAAGCCACACAAATCAGATGAGAAGAAAAACTTAAAAATCCAAAATTTTGGCTGAGAAAAAAGGAAATCTGGTCATAAACAAACATTTTAACTAAAAAACCTATTTCATCTAGGTTCTAGGTTCATACAACCCTTATAATCAATTTCCAAAAAATAAGCATTTCTTTCTATCCTCAGTTGCCTATACTACTTTGGTGTGTTCATCTTTTTACATCTTTTATAGTCTTTAAATCCTAATGAGCCTGTTAACAACACAGCAAACAGCCATTGCTTATGGATTAACCCACAGTACACGAAGCTCTAATCACTTAGGGAACAGTGGTCTGTTTTTCAGGCCATTTTTAGATGCCTGCGTCACCTCTTTGCTGCCTCCTTGACGCAGTGTTGGTCTGGCCCTCAGGAGGGGTGAGAAGGGAGGTGAGGTGTCAGTCAGCTGTGCTTCACTGGGGGTCTGATCCAAGCTTTAATGGCAGTGACATTTCTTATCAAAATGAAGGGCAGTCCCTTATCTTTGGAAGTTAAATCATCCCCGTTTTGCCACAAGCTGTGCTGGAGAGTGAAGACCCCCAGGACTTGGTCACCCACAGCAAATGCAGCCTCCAGCGCACCCGGCGGAGCAACCCGCTGCAGAGCCCAGGCGGGGGGCGCGGGGAGATTAGATGACAACGGTGGGGAGTTATCAGTCGTGTTGGGTGTTTGTCATCGTGGGTGTCAGGAAACTGTTCTTGTATTTCAGAGATGCATATCTAAGTAATGAGAGATAAATCGTCATGTCTGAATTTACTCTGAAATGCTTCGGCAGAAAAACAGCTGAAGAAAACATACGTTTTAATAAATGCAAGTCGTAGGTGTTTCGATAGTTAATATCCTAGTCTCTTGACTTTCCCAGAAAGTTTGCAGTTTTTCTTAAAGATTAGCATCCACTTTATAACAATGGGAAGGTGTTACCTGCGTTCTCTGAAACAACGAGTTGCAACGTGGAAGAGCAGCTAGGAAACCATATCTGAATAATTCTGCCTCCAACCAACCTGGGAACAGCATAACTCACACCCATGTTTTCTGACGAGATTCCCAGGCCTTTAAGTACTCTGAAGTCAAATATCATTTATTAAAGTTACAGGAACAAAATTGCTAACTGGTTACACTGAGGAGGTGGGTTAAAAGTGCTTACAGTGTGACGACTGGGGAAAAGTTTCTGCAGGACCCATCTGCATCCACAACCACCCAGTGCATAGAAAATAAACGCGCTGACTTTTGATGGCGACGTCTCCAGCTCCCATCAGCAGACCAGTCACCAAGTTCTGCTCATTTAGTCTTCTAACGCATTTGCAACCCAAACCCTTCTTGTCATCCCAATACCAGCACCCAGAGAAGCACTTCACCCTGCCTTCTGCAGTCCATGTCCATGGATGTGTAACCCACCCCCCATGCTTATTACCCCACCTGAGCACCCATCAGAATGAACTACCCAAAATGCTCACGTGTCCTCGTCGGTTCTCTAGGTAAATACCACCTCGAAAGATTCCCCAGCGCCCAAAGGCCAGACTCAGCCTCCTACTCCGTCCTGCCTGCCTCTCACTACTGTCCTTGCCACAGACGCTCACGCAGCTCCCAGCTCTGACTTACTCTGTTCCTGGGTCTCATCCATGTCACTCCCAACTCAGTTGCACAGGGACATACTCACACACATGCATACACGTGCACACATGTGCACATGCACCCAGCTCTGCCTGTCCTTGCTGAAATGTTATTGCAATCTTTCCTGGGATTCCACCCCTACACCCCTGGGTAAGCTAAGTACCCCTCTTCCGTGTTGTCACGGAACTATGTGTGCACCTGTCTGTGAACCCATCCTCTCACCCTGAAATAATACGTTCCCTTGTGCCCTGTCCCTTCCCTCTAAGGCAGGCTTTGTTTCTTTGTGCGCATCACTCACAAATTACAGCATTAGCAAATGTTGTCCTAAACTGAAGTAAAAAATATCTCCTGAAATGTTTTCCTAAAAACTATCTTAAAGAACCCAGGAATTAAATACGTTTTTACAAGCGAACTGCGGATACATATGAAGACATGCTTTCCAGAGAACTCAGCTCCACCAAGGTAATCTTTGCTGGTTTGAAGGTCAAAGTTTTCTATTTCTAATTTTGGTTGGTTTCTTCATGATCTCCCAGATGACAAAAAACTCAGGCAGGACCTAGGAGACTAATGTCTTGCTAAATAGTTATATGTAGAAATACAACTAGATTTTAACCAGATCAGGCCTTCCAGCCATGGCTTTGGTTTAACAATCTTACCGTTAGGATCCTTGCTTCCCTCTGAAAAAGGAGGTGAGATGACAAACGTCTAGAGGTCCTGATTTCTGCATCATCACTGAAAGGATCAATGCCCAGGGCCATAAACGATCCCAGCGCACGTTTAAACATTCTAGCTGCTGAGACAGAGTCACTTTGATGTACTCGGTTTTCAAGTGAGATGTCATTTGGGGATGTGCCCAGAATTCTGGCACCTTTTAAAGGGAAGTCTCCTCTTCCTTACCCTCTAGCGGCTGTGTGTTGGAAATACCAATAATGTTACTTTTGATTATCCTGGAAATCTATGTGTTTTTTGTTCACCTGGCTCTTTTCAAAATATCATTACTCTTTATTGTATATGTAGTGACATTTTGTCTGTATTTTCCAAAGGTGTTGAAGAAATGATTTCAATCTTTCTAAATAGCTTTAGTTTTGCACATGCTTGACTTGTGTTTGTTTGGATTTTAAGTGAGCTGTCGATTAGCTTCAGAGCTTCCTCCTTTGATGTTCAAAGGCTGTTCCCTGTGCCGGCCCTCTCCGATCCACTCTTCCATTTATTGCCACGCCGTAAGCTCCACCAAACTTCCAGTGCCAGGGCAAAGGCTGCAGCTGCTTTATGCAATGCCAAGAACCTGGAGATGCCTAATGAGACTTTACTTTTCAATGAATTTCATGCCATTGTTTTGTTTTTCCTCTTGCAAATCAATATTATTGATGATATATTCATATAAGTTGAAATAACCTATTAATATATTGAGATAAACATGATTATACGAGGTTCTTATGTGTATGTTCCAAGGTGTGGATTTTTGAATAGGTAATCTGACATGCATTAAATCCTTAATATTACATAATACGGTTTTCTTAGGTCGATATTTGCATTCCCTGAGCCCAGAGTCCCTCGTCACTCCCAGGCCAGCTCTCCACCCTCTGACTTCCCCATCGAGGTATGCTCTCCATGGCTGTCTTGTTTAAATTCTGATGCTCTGTGTCCTTTTGTTTTACGGTAGTGATCTTACAGTCCATCACCTCTGGGGACTTTCCTTTCACTAAGTCTAATTGTCGACTCAGAGTATTCGGTGACAAATCAATGTAATTTCTTCCATAGCTTCTCGTCACAGTTTTGAATTAGGTAACTCCAAAACTGCACCTCAGTGTCTACATGTACACTTCTTTCCACTGACCACTGACATGTTTTCTGAAGGACTGTACTCTTACAACTGACGCCCATCCTCTGCTGGGCCATCCCCTATGACCTCTGTCAGTAAAGACCAACCACCCATCTTTATGAGTATGTGGGGCGACACTTGGAGATGAAACCATTTTTACCAGATTATGGGACACTTCTCGAGGCCAGGTTTACGATGTATACATACAATGAGAGAACCTTTCCCTTAAATTCCTCCATTCTCAACCAGCAGGAGCTATTTCAGTTTTGTGAAGCTGTGTGTGAGACAAAGCATGCTTGCTTTGATAAACTCAAGGACAAGGTCAAGTATTTTGAGACTCCTAAAGGGAAAATAAATGCTCTCTTACTGGTGTCTCTGCTGCCTGCGGCCGACACTGAGTGAACGCTCCTCTGGTGCGCTTTGCAGAACACCTCCCAGAGCAAGGCGAGTGCTCGGAGCGGGGCCTCAGCATGCCAGCAGGCACAGCACAGACGTGCTCTAAGGACGTGCTAAATGGACATCTTGGCCCAGAAAACGACAATGTCAGCAGCAGCAGCAGCAGCATCTTTGATGGCGAAGGACAATGACACAGCCAGGACTGAGGTGGGGAGCAAACTGCCGGTGTGAGCCCCTGGCACGCTCTCGGCCGCCCTGCGGGTTGACGTCCGTTTCCTTGTCCTCACGGCTCTCCCTCTCCATGGCTTTGTCACTTGTCTACCTGCAGAACCACTTCCCGTGTGTCAGCTGTCGCCCTCTGTCTTGGGTGATTATAACTATTTGAGAAATTTCGAGAAAATGCCTGCTCGTTCGTGCCTGAGAGCACTCGACATTCTCGCTGATAAAGACCAGTGTGTTGAAGGGTTTAAAACTGATGCAACATGTGGCACTAAACAGGATCCAGTTTAAAGAAATAAAAATATGGGTAATCAAAATTTGAGTAATGGAGACATGACCACAGAAAAGAATGACATTTTCCACTGAATTAGATTTCCAAACGATATGATCATATTCTTACATATTTCTCAAGATGTCAAAGTGACAACTGGATTCACAGACCCATAAGGTGGGAGAGCGGAACCTGGCCGGATGGGAAAGCTGGGAAGGAAACATTCTCGCTAGCAAGACATGGCATTCACCCAAGAATGGCCGGAAAAGCCCTTGTGTCCCTTTCCTTATCATTTGTCAGCAAGCAGGATTTGGCAAACAAATTTTAAATGGCTTTTCTTGTTGAGGACACTGCAGCGAGAATCCAGGCGGGTGTCTCAGGGCCCAGTGACCACTAACCATGACTGTTGTCGATGTCAGCGTTCGTGTCTCCTGTCCTGGAGGCTTTTGTGAAATACAAGAACTGGGCTAAAGTTATGATGACTCTGGAAAGCAGATAACAATACCATTTTTAAAAACTTACTTGCTCTTTAATTTTAAAAGAGAATGTGTCGTAACTGGTAGTAATATTGTACATGAAAATATATGTACTGAAGCTGGATGGAAAAATACCAAAGAGCAAACTTGGACTGGAATGAAAAAAGTAACATAAATATCTACTTTTATCCTTAGCAAGAATATTCCCAAATCATCCCCCAAAGACATCATCTATGCCTTACTTCAAATTCTCCAGAAAAAAGTGTGATCACTATCCATGATAAGGTCTATAATTATTTAAAACTGTGGTCCCCAAACCCCAGGCCACACAGCAGGAGGTGAGTGGGGGACTAGTGAAGCTTCATCTGTATTTACAGCCACTCCCCATCACTCGCATCATCGCCTGAGCTCCGCCTCCTGTCAGATCAGCAGTGACTTTAGATTCTCACAGGAGCACAGACCCTACTGTAAACTGCGCATGTGAGGGATCCAGGTTGCAGCTCCTTATGAGAATCAATGCCTGATGATCCGGGGTGGAGCTGAGGCGGTGATGCTAGCGCTGGGGAGAGGCTGCAAATACAGATTATCATTAGCAGAGAGGTCTGAATGCACAATAAATGTAATGCGCTTGAGTCATCCGCAAACCATCCCTTCCCACTCCCTAGTCCATGGAAAAATTGTCTTCCATGAATCTGGTCCCTGGTGCCAAAAAGGTTGGGGACCGCCAACTTAAAATACATTATACAACTGCGATATGTAACATCAACCCAAGAATATGCAGTGGTCAAGACGGGCACTCGGGCCTCCCTGCCTGGGTGCAAGTCCAGCTCCTCCACTTTCTAGCTGAGCTTTCCTAAGTCTCAGTTTCCCCATCTGTGAAGCAGGGTTAGCAACTGTACTTTACACATAGGCTCCTTGTGGTGTTTTGGTGACACCCAGTAGCACAGGACCCTCAGTGAATGTTGGTGCCCTCGGTGCGGTCAGTATCCCACATCTCCGTGTTGGGGCTTTGTGATGCTCTTGTACGACGGCAACACGGGGTGTGTGGTGGAGGGACCATTAGACGGAGTCCTGGTTGGCTGAACAACAGATGAAAAGTACAAGGATTTCCACCATTCTGGAAGAAGGTGGTATATGGTAGGATTTTGCAATAATTCATCTCCCATGTTAATATTTTTGTGAATTGGCTGTGGATAAAGATATAGAAGGCATGTCTCTGACTAAAGAAAACTCCTCTAAGCTGGAAGGTCATATTCTCAGAGCACATTTAGAGGTGTGAGATGCTTGCTCTGCAGTCCTTAAATGCTGATCCAACCCTGAAAATCAATGCAGAAAAAGTATTGCAGCCAGCCAGACAAGCTTTACATTTTAAAATAAAATATGCTCAAACGAACTGCAGATGACACACGAAGTTAGAAGAGGCAGACGAAAATCAATGCTGAATCAAGATTCAACTGGATCTCAAAAGCTGAGATGAGCGCACGCCTGCAGCCGAGTGGGCAGAATGCGACAGCCCTGCCCTGAGTGTTATGGATCAATTGCCAACCCCTGGTCAGGAAACCTCCACCCTTCCAGTTCCTCCAACACACAGAAGTCTGGGGTCTGCAGGGTAAGGACGCAGTCAAGGAGCCTACGCTGCAGTACGTACTGCATGACGGAAGGCCACATAAAACACGTACAACTGGGCGCCACAGGTAAAAGTTCAGACAAAACCATGAAATAAAACCACCACTCCTTATGTCACACTGGCACGGGATGTGCTGCCCCAAATCTGAACGCTTTATTTCAGAGGGGACGGTGAGCGATCGGGCTTAGCCCATGGGAGAACGGACGAGATGGAGGACACCTCAGCTGTTTACGTGGCCACTTATGTCACAGCAGACCACGACTGTGCCCAAATGTGTGTTGAACGTGTGTGGCCTATCACATGGATTTTCTTGATTTATTTTCAGAACAATTTTAAGACATGGGATTCTTTCCCTGTTCTACAGGTTAGAAAATAGAGGCTCATAATCAAAAATGCTAATGACGTGCCCAGTCTCGTGGCTCAGCTCCAAGTCTGCCCTCAAAACCCGAATCACTTCCACTATGTAAAGTAGCCACAGACAGCGAGAGTGGCTGAGGGAGACTGGAAGGGGCCATCTGGGCAGAGAGGAGAGTCTCACTACCTCCCCTCAATTTCTAAGGTACTTTTTATGCATCTCCAAGAGAAGGAACTAGAAGAACTATTAAGTAGAAATAACAGAAGACAAATCTGGGCCTAATGTAAAGAAGTACAGCATAGCCAAGTGGGTCAAAGGTGCAACGGCTACATTGCCAAGTGGTCTGTGCCCACAGCACAGGAGAGGTGGAATCAGAAATGGCACTTGCCAAAGTTGTCACAGAAGTGACCCTGTATCACAGTGACAGTAGATTGTATGACTTTGGAGATCCCTTCCACCACTCCTAGTTCTATCCCAAATTTCACAGACCCAAGGGACGGTGTCTTTTCCCCCTTCCTGTCATCCACAGCCAGCACAAGGCCTAGAACCTAGCAGGTATGCACTGGAGTTCTTCTGAAATTAATGAAATCATCACAGGTAATGAGTCCACAGATCCAAAAAGAGAGGGTTTTGTGCCATAAACGGCTGCCTGTCATCCACCCCCATTTTTAGTGACAGATGTTGTCTATTACTAAAACAAGGAGAGGTTACAGTGACGATTGCTGAGATAAAAGGAATATGCGTACAACGCAGAAAGGTTACTGGGAAACGCTCTTTGGTTGAGATCCAAGACCGCTGAATAAGCATTCTCTGAAAACAAAGGGTGACTGCTCACATCTGTATTTCGAATACCTGTATGAAGCAAATCCCTTCTAATTTTATGAATATCTACTGAAAATCTACTGTACGTCAGATACTTTCTGAGGTCCTGTGTTCTCACGGGCAGGTGAGGGAGCTCCTGTGGAGTGCAGGACACGTGCAAAGGCTTCCTCGAGCACGACAGCTACTAACAGCTGTGAGAGCTCAGTAAATACCGGTCAGCCACTATCTCATTTAATCCTAACAACTCCATGAGGCAGGTACTATTAATATCCCCACTTATGGGTGAGGAAAATAAAACTTAGCATGGTTCTTTGATTCTGCTCAAGGTCACACAACTAGGCAGGGGCAGTGGCTTTGACTACAAGCAGCTGGATAGCAGAGGCCACTTTCTGAGCTCCCACTTTGCAGTATCTCCAACGTGGGCCAAGTCATGTAGAATAAGTAGAAATTTGCCAGGTTAACAGGTTAGGTAAGGAGCTCATTTCTAGAAGTAGAACAGAAGGGGCCCAAGGGCAGACTGAGACGGGCACCTGAGTTCAAAGAGGTGCCCACGGTGGCTCTGGTGTGCAGGGACGATGGGAGGAGCACAGTGAGAAGGCGGTAAGGTCCAGGTGGGAAGGTCTTTCCCTGCTGGGCCCCGGTCTGGACTTTGCTCCGTGGCGAGGGAAGGGGCCGCTGAAGACTGCCGAGCAGTCAGTGGCCAGGTAAGACCCACACCTTGCAGGATGAATTTGACTGAACGTGAAGGAACAAGAGAGACAGAGACCGGGTGTAGGAAAATCAGCATAGGACGGGATGACAAGACACAGAAGGTTTGAGATTTAGTTAGAAAAAGTCAATAAGATGGGGATGATGAACATGCGGAACCGAGTGTGAGAGAGGGTGGGGGGACCCCAGGCCTGGGCTTAGCTTGTGGGCCATGGAAAGGCTATCGACACCAACCAAAGGGTACAGAGCTGACGTCCCCAGCCCTGGCTGCACACAGAGTCCCTCTGTCCAAGCCCCAGACCAGCTGCATATAGAGTCATGGGGGTGCAGCCAGCTGCATGCACATCTTCAAAGTTGAAAACCACTGATGGTCCCACCCTTCATCTTATAACAAGTGTAGCAGTCAGAGAGGAGATGGATATATAGAGATCTCTTATTATTATATGCATGCGTATTCTATGTCTATATCAGTATATTCTTAGTAAATATATATGTTAAGAGATTTACTTTTAAAAACTGACTCATTGGATTGTAGGGGCTGGCAGGGCAGGCTGGGAGCTGGAAACTCCGGCAGAGGTTGGTGTCGCAGCCGGAGGCACCATTGTTTCTCCTCTGGGAACTGCAGTGTTTGCTCTTAAGGTCTTCGGCCTATTGGATGAGGCGCGTCGGCATTATCGAAGGCAATCTTCTTTACTGAAAGTCTAGTGACTAGATGTTAACCACATCTGTGCCTTATCTTTAGAGCAACAGCTAGACTAGCATTTGATTACATCACTGGTACCTCAGCCTAGCCAAATTTACACATAAAACCAACCCACAGGACAGCTCAGTAAAGTGAAATAACTCGACCAAGATCACATAGCCGAGAGGCGCTAGCACTTATGTATCAGGCAAGGCCCTGTGCACACAAATGCAACTTCAGCTAATCGACCAGTAACCCTGGGAGCTAAGAAGCATTATTCCCAGTTCACATATAGGAAACCGTATCTCCAAAATGTTAACTCCACACTCCTGAAGTTTCACATGTAAGCAACAGAAACCTGACATTCAGAATCAGGCCACCGGGCCCCACTGCGTTGCCGTGCTGTATGCAGCCGGGAAGAGCCGGGGCCTGTCTCCTGACTCCCTCCTCGCACAGCAATGAAGGTGCTGACTGCAGCTCCAGGACTACAAAGAGTGACAGAGTAGAAACCTGGTGATTGTCCATTAATACCACCTAAAGCTGCATTACTGAGGCCTTTCTACAATGACTCTGGTAAATATGTAAAGAATTTTACTTTACAAAATGCCTCTCTTGCTGTTCCCTTTAAAAAACTTTCCGAGCATCAATAAGCATTTGCTTACAGCTTGTTAATTACTCGTCAAAGGAATCAGGCAAGGAGAGTTTTAATGTCCTAGAAGCTGATGTTGATTGAAAATCAATCAGAAATTAGGGTAGGATTTCCATCTCTGAGACGATTACATAAGTCAATAGGGAAATGTGTTTGGATTTTGGAAGATTCTATTTTCAGACAACTTTTGTGATGACATCATTTCCATGAAGTCAACACTTGAGCCATGAAATAGCACCTAAAAATAGAAAATGTCTAACTGAGCCATTCTGTTCTATCAGGACTTTTCGTGCATCTTCTAAAATGGAAGCAGTATTCAAGGGTATTTTAAGTGAACAAAATGACCATCAAATAAGCAGCAAAACATGAAGCAACCTCTGCTACAGTGAAAACTATCTTCATGCTAATTAGTTCTTCAATCCTCCTTCCCAGCTCAGGGGCCACAGGCAGCAGAGAGCTCCATCCGAGGGGAGAGAGAGTTCTCACCAAGAATCCTTCAGCAGCTGCAGGGACACGAGGGAGGGCCCGGCCCTGTCTTTCAGGGTGAAGTCAACCCGGCCCCGCCAATCTGCAGGAGCAGCAGGCTTTGCCTTGGAGGTTCTCGGGCATGGCACCCCCGCCTCTGCTGCTGTCCCAACGCGATGATGAGGCGTGGGGAGTGTGGGAAGCACACCTGCTGTCTCCTGTCCTGCCCACCCGCAACCTCACCTTTGTTCCCGCACCCTCGGGGTCAGCGCTCGATCAGGCAAATAGACCAGCAACCAACATGCGTTTGTGGCGTCTCTCTCACAGGCAGGCGCTCTGCTACGCACAGTGACAAAATCAAAGATTCCACGTGAAAACACATTCCAAAAAGTCATCATAGTGTAAATTAGCCTGTCCCAGAAAAAATCCAGACGATGAGTAAAAAAGAAAACACTGAGGCTGAGGACAGTGGAGGTGTCTCCGGGCTCGGATGGGGCGAAGCCCCGGGAGGGGCAGGCTCTGCTGCACATGGAGGCTGGCGGGGTCATCCTCATAAAGAGAGGGAAGACATCACAGTACAGACACAGAAAGGCTGTGGGACACACAGGCAAGAAGTGACCCATGTCTGTGTCTCCTATCTCTGTCTCTAACTGCGTCCCACTGAATTTCACAGACGCAGTAGTGGTGCTGGCCTCCAAGAATGACGTACTGGAGTGGACTTTCATCTGCGAATCCTGCTGCCAACTTCCCTCGGGGAAATATCCCTGAGCAGCGGGGCGCCCAGAGGATGAACAGCCTCTGCCAGTCCACACAGCGGGCAGATGGCGCCCAAATAACCGAGAGTGATGTCTGCCTCACGCGCCTTCCCCAGCCATGGCTCCTTCTCGAGCCGTAACTACCACAAACCAGTCTGGCACATCCTAAGCCCCAGCTGACACGGGAACGCTAGGCCACCTGGGTCACCCAGTCACACAGGAACACCGTTGCCTGGTTGTGTTAATCGTGTGCTCAAGGAGGTGCAGCAGGAGTGACAGATCCAGCTGCAGGGGTGTCAGCCGACATCAGGAAAAGGATCCATCACAAGAATTGTTATTAGGACACCATTCGTGTCGCCTAGTGAGAGGCACAAGTGCTGCTGGGGACACAAAGAGCTGCCGGGACCTTCCATGTCATCCTAACAGGCACGGCCCGCACAGGGGCTGGGAGCAGTTCCAATCACTGACCGTGGGGTGGAAAATGGGGGATTTCAGTTCCAGTTTGGGATTACATGCATCACTTTGCGCCATTAACCCCGAACATTAACACCGGTTTTTCTGAACAAAAGTGCAGAAGCATGGACAGAAATGGCAGAGGTTTTTGTTGTCGCTGCTACTGTTGCTGCTGTGGTTTTGGTTTAGTTTGTTTCTGTCCTGGCTCAAAGGCAAAGCTCAGTTTCGGTGGGAAAATGAAATTTGACATGTGGGAAACATGTCCTTATTCCAACTTTACCATTTTAATAAGAAATTCCATTTTAATGACATTAAATGCTTAGAAATATAAAAAGGACATCTCTAAACATCACAATAGCTAATTTCCTATCAACAGCGGGCCTTTTGGCAGGAGCATCTCTGAAGGTAACATTAGTCTCTTCGGTGAGACCCTCTTTAGGGCTGTTAGTTATTAAAGAAATGAGAGCAGACTAAGGTGTGGCATGTCAGGGTGCTCTGAATGTAGGAGTGACAAAAAGGTAAAGAAAAGGCCCAGGCCCTGGAGTACAAATTCCTAAAGACATTTCAGTATCTCTCCAATATGCTGCTTCCGCGTGGAGCCGGTTGCTCTGCCAGTGTGTTCCAATAATGAGGAGATCCCGCCCCCGCCTCTCTTAAATACGCCAACAACACTCTGCCCGTGAGGCCTCCAGCTCCAGTCCCCAGCTGTCTCGAGGAAGCTCAGACCCTCCGCAGACACGCACGCCTCCTCGCCCGCTCTGCTGCCTGTGCGTCTCAGTGACTGCCCCACCCCCTCGAGACAGAGATGACCTTGTCCCCAGCTGTTGACCTTGTCCCCAGCTGTCATCTTCTGCATAACCCAGGAGTCCAGCCTCGCTGGTGGCAACTGTTGCCACACCCCACGTGCAAGGGCCGGTTACCCTCTGAGTGGCACCTAGACAGCCAGACAGACCTCAGTGGCTCTCAAACAATTGTGTCTGTGGATCATTTCTGCACTCACCATTCTTCCCCATTTCTTTGAATCAGCTTAGGCACTATTAAGAGGTTTTAAAATAATATGCTGGTGTACTTTAACTACTAAAGGAAGGACAAGAAACACGCAAAAACGTTCCCAGTGGCAATCCCAAAATATTGCTCCACTGACCTACCTCTCCTGTCCCACTTTGTCACCTCAAAAGAGGGCTCATAAAAGGAAAGCAGAGCCCAAATCCCTTCGTATCAGACATCAAACAAGTAGTGGCATTTTGTCTTAGATTTGCATGACTATATTATTAATTAATTAAGCACTCCGCAAATCTTTTAATTAAGTGCCTACTCTGTTGCCAGGCATTATTTTGTGCAATTTATCCCAGAAGCCTTAAAGAGAAAACAAAAATTCCCTGACAGAGTAATCATTTCTAATAACAAGTCATTCCCAGGAACGTGTGAACTCCTCGGGGAAGCACGTCAGCGTCTCTGTCGTGTGACTATTTAGGTGATCGTTTCAGGAAGCATTTAGTTTTAGGAGTCCTCAGTAGATCAGAGGGTGAGCATCAGCCAGAGACATCAAGACCTGGGGATGCAGGTCCCCCGGAACCAGCCTCGCGGGATATGAGAGAGATGTGTCCTCCTGCTCGCATTCGGGGAACAGACCCCTCCAGGAGGCAGGTCCATGCCAGGGTTTTACCGGAGGGCCCCCAGCAGACTCCAGGGAAATGGGTTCCCATCCGTCACTCGCTGCCCAGGTGCTGCTGGGTGGCATCGGCCTTCCCTGCGTCTTTTGTGCAGAGCGATGAGGGTAAAGAAGCCTGTCTGGGGTTGTGAGACTCAAACTAGGCAACAGCTGTGGAAGTGCTTTGTGAACCGTCAGACCTTTGGAAGCAGCCCCAGCCGGGAGCCACCTGTGAGCTGGGAAAGAGGAAAGGGAATTCCAGAAACGAACCTGGGAGGTAGGGGGCTGGGGAAAGAGGTGGATGGTGGCATGTGAGATGGGAACCAGCAGAGTGCGAGCTGAGACTCCCGCCCCCTGGCCACCCAGAGCTCGGAGAGAGCAGTGTTGGAGCAGACGTCCCAGTCTTTGCTGGGCAGGGTAAGAATATCACTTTCTTCACTCATGGTTGAAGAGTGAACAACTGCATATTAGAAGAGTAAACGGGATTATAAACATTCCTAAGCATGTCCTGCAACTCCTGGGTATCCAGGGATCAGTGGCTCTTTCCTCACACCCTTCCCTCAGGGCTACACTCAGACATGAACTCTGCAACTCCATGAGAAAGAGTATCTGCTAGACCTGCCGGCCCCAGCCCCCAGGCCATGGACGGGTACCAGTTTGTGGCCTGTTAGGAACCAAGCCGCAGAGCAGGAGGTGAGTGGTAGGCCAGCCAGCGAAGCTTCGTCTGTATTTACAGCCGCTCCCCATCGCTGGAATCACCGCCTCAGCTCCGCCTCCTGTCAGATCAGCGGCAGCATTAGATTCTTATAGGAGCGTGAACCCTACTGTAAACTGCGCATGCGAGGGATCCGGGTTGCAGCTCCTTATGAGAATCAATCAATGCCTGATGATCTGAGGTGGAGCTGAGGAGGTGATGCTAGCGCTGGGGAGCGGCTGTAAATACAGATTATCATTAGCAGAGTAGTCTGACTGCACAATAAATGTGATGTACTTGAGTAGTCCTGAAACCATTCCCCCACCCACCAAGTCAGTAAGAAAAATTATTATCCGTGAAATTGGTCCCTAGTGCCAAAAAGGTTGGGGACCGCTGTGTTAGACCATTTGCAGGGAGTCTCTCACGGAATTTTACAATTGCTCACGCGAGTGGGCCCCTCTCATCCAGACCTAATACAAACCAGTGAAAAACATCACACCCAGGTCCATGTTCCCCAGGCAGTTCAGCATTCCTGAGGCCTTTATTCCTAGTGATGAACAGCCACCTGGAAGCCATCTGTGAGGTGGCACCAGGTCACTTGAACACTATGGCTTCTTCTGCACCACAGGAAACTGCTGCCATGAGCGTGTCACGAGCTCCTGCGTTCACCCCACAGCAGGGCTTGGCGACACTGCCCACAGACTGGGTGTGGATGACAGGAGGGCGGCGCACAGCACAGGCCTTTGCCAAGCTGCTCTTGGTACAAGCGTAGGTGCCGGGGCTGCAAGGGCCATCGCGCATCATCCAGTCCCACTTCCTCATCGTGCGGGAAGAGCCCAGGAGAGTTTTCAGGGTTTACTGCGGTCGCCAGCCAGTCGCTCAAGGCTTCAACAAAACGCCCGGCCTCCGCATTCTGACAGCTGTGCTCTCTGGCACACTTCGGTCTCTCTGTTTAACATGGCCTGTGAGGGATGTTATCCTCATTTTATGCACGGAGAAATGAATTAGTGAATACAATATAAACAAATAAATACATAAATAAAGCACTTCCCAAGCTGGACATTACTAATAAATTCAAAGAATGTATCTACTGATATATAAAAAAAATAAAGACAGACAAATGCAGATTGTGAACACAGCAACACAAAGGCACAATTTTAACTGGGCCCCGACTGAAGAGTTTAGCTCCCCGTGACAGTTTAACCAATTGGTAATTTAATCATATTTATGGCAATTCAACCCACATCAGCACTGTTCACTATCTGTGACGTATCACAGTGGGGAACACGACGGCTGAAATAAAGACACATGGAGAGTATTCTCTGCCCTCGAGTGGCCTAGGCTTCTAGCAGAAGCTGCAGGTGGAGGCACAAGCAGGCCTGCGGTAGTGAGACGTGCAGGCAGATCTGGTAGGTGTCCAAATGGGTGGCCGGTTAGAAGTAGGACAGTGGGTACTGGCTGTAGGCCTTAGGCAGATCCAATAACCTTTTCCAGACCTCAAGGCCTTCACCAATAAAGTTAAGGAATTTTAATTTATTAATAAGGTCACTTCTGGTTCTGAGAGTCTCTGTTCTGTCTGATCTCGAGGAGGACTTCCTTGATGAGATGGGACTGGGAGTTACACAGGACGAAGGGTGCATCACAATCGAAACCCCAGGCTTGGGATCCACTGATGACAGTCTCAAGCACACCTTTCCCTTCAACAATACCTGCATGTTCTCACTTACCGGTGGTGGATGAGCACGGCTGTGCCTGGCCATACAGAGGGACGTTATAGACGCCAGAAGAGGGAGGGTGAGAGCACAGGAGGAAAAATTACCTACTAGGTACAACATACACTATTCAGCTGACAGGCACATGACAAGCCTAGACTTTTCCACTACACGACTCATCCATGTTACAATAAAATAAAATTTATACCCCTAAACCTATTAATATAAAAATAAAACAAAACAGACAGTTCTGAGACCTTACTCTGTGCCAAGCCTTATTTCCAGCATTGTTTAGAACTTAGAAAAGATGTTCAAGGCGTTTATTGTTTTGAGAAGTTGTTGAGTTTTTCAAGAGAGTTTGAAGAACATCGTCCAGATCAGAATTTAGGGAAGGAAGGGGTTAGGTTTGGCTGAAGTAACTGAAAAGACTTGGAGGGGAAAAAAATAAGGCCTCTGTGACCCTAGTAAGAGGCGTGACATCTGCATCCCGAGGAGGCGGGGACGGTCCCAGCAGCAAGGCAGATGACTAGGGTGAGGCCAGCGGCCGCACTGTCTGCGGCAGAGCCCCGTTAGTGTAGCTGCGATTTCAGACACTGTAAGACCCTGTGGCGCCTGTTCAACGAATAGTCCTGCTTCAATGAGTCAGGATGAGCAGAGTTGTCTCCACAAAGAGAGGAGGAGAAAACATTCCAGAGGCTTAGTAAGGAAATAGCCTTCACTTCTTGTGACACGTACGAAGATATTTTTATGGTAAGACTAATATTAAAATATCACTTCCAGGAAAAAAGGAAAAAGAGGAGATGAAGTGAAGTCCGTCCATCATGCTGGGAATCAAGAATGTGGCGACTGGAGAATTGATGATGGTGCCAGGAAAGGCTTGGTTACCAGCCTGCCACAGACCCGTTCTCGTGAGCGTGGGTGACACATCCAGTCGCTCCCTGGACCAGAAACCAGAGCCCTCGGGAGTGTCCCAAGTGCACAGGGTGCTCAGGCTGTGCTTGGACGGGAAAAAACAACATGCGAGTGGGTAAGTTCTGGAGCTGGGTTATGTAAGCGCCACAGGCTGTGACCACAAGGCGAACACAGTAGCTCCCCGTGTCTGTGGTTTCGCTGTTCATGGTTTCAGTTACCTGCGATCAACCCCAGTGTGAAAACAGGCAATGATAGTACAATAAGATATTTTGGGAGAGAGAGAAAGGCCACGTGTACATAACTTCCATTACAGCATATTGGCATCATTGTTCCATGTCATTGTTATTGCTGTTAATCTCTCACTGTGCCTGGCTGACGAATCGGACTTCATCATAGGCATACGTGTACAGGAAAAACACAGTACATACATACAGGGTTCGTTCAGTGCTATCTGCAGTTTTAGGCATCCGCCGCGGGTCTTAAAACATGCCCCCCACAGAAAAGAATGGACTGCTATCCTTACATGAAATGACATCCCCTGATTTTAAGTACAGAAACAAGATGCAGAATAGTGTGTATAATTTGCTACCATTTATTTAAAAATGGAATTATATATGTATATAATTGTACCTGAATATGTACATATAGAGTCTCTCAGAGGATCTATCTTTGTCTACCTACCTACTTATCATGAGCTGCCTCTAGGAAGAGAGATTATCTTTTCCCTTAGATCCTTTAGGACTGCAGTCCCCACCCACCTGGCCATGGAACGGTACCAGGCCATGGCCTGTGAGGAATCCAGCTACACAGCAGGTGGGAGCGAAGCTTCATCTGTATTTACAGCCGCTCCCCATCACTCACATCACTGCCCTAGCTCCGCCTCCTATCGGATCAGCGGCAGCATCATTTGCAGAAAAACAAGCTCAGAGCTCCCACTGATTCTGCATTATGGTGAGTTTTTAATTATTTCATTATATATTACAATGTAGTAATAATAGAAATAAAGTGCATAATAAATGTAATACGCTTCAACTGTCCCAAAACCATCCACCTGCCCCATTCTGTGGTAAAATTGTCTTCATGAAACCAGTCCCTAGTGCCAAAAAGGTTGGGGACCACTGCTTTCGGATCTTTTGAGTTTATACATATTCACATATTATCTATTTTTTAAATAATTTTTCAAACTAATTTTGAGAATCTAGTAGGCTTCTCTTAATTTGGCTGATATGAAGCCTCCTCATTAAAGCTGGATATTAATGACTTTCTGGCACTTTTGATTAGTCCAAGCCCTGAACCGTGACTGAGCAGTCCCCACTCACACCAGGGACGTGTGCTCCCCGACCCCAGTGCACATCTAGAACAACAGACAGTGTCAAACCCCATACACATGTGCTATGCCTTGGTATGTATATACATACCAATAATAAAGTTTAACTTACAAATTAGGCACAATAGGATGTTAACAATAATAATAAAATATTAATATCACAATTGTAACGATATACTGCAATAAAAGTTATGCAAATGTGCGCTCGCTCTCTCTCTCTCAATATCTCATTGTACTGTACTCACCCATTTTCAGACCAGGGATGACGGCAGGTAACTGAGACCAGGGAAAGAGAAGCCGAGGGTAAGGGGACCACTGCACCCATTGGGTCAGCTCAGGCTGCCGTAGAAAAGTAGCACAGACTGAGTGGCATAAAACAGAATGTATTTCTCACTGTGTGGCCAGTGGAAGTCCAAGATCCAGGTGTCGGCAAGGAAGGTTTTAGCCTGAGGCTCATGTGCTCAGCTTGTAGGCGGCTGTTATCTCCTGGTGTGTCCACATGGCCTCTTCTCCAGCATGCTCGGGGGTGGGGGAGAGACAGACACAGAGAGAGATCTCCTCTCTTCCTGTTCTTAGAAAGCCATTAATTCTATCCATCAGGGCCCCACCCTGTGACATCATTTAACCTTCACTGCTTCCTTAGAGGCCACATCTCCAAATACAGCCACACCAGAGGTTAGGGCTGCAGCATGTGAACGTTGGGAGAACACAGTTCGATCCACAGCGGCGCATGTGAAGTACTCATTGTTGTTAACAGCACACAGTATTCCACCGTGTGGCTGCCATGTTAATAGTTTGTTTTAATTTCCTCTTTGATATAAAAAGTTTTCAACAGAGATGTCTTTAATTTTGAGTGACAGAGTTCTTTTGTCTTCTAGTTTTACTAGTACACTGAGGTCAGAAAAATGTATCTGTGCTATGATTTTACAACATTTTTTAAGTTTTCCTTGTAGCCTTAGTGTTTTATCATTTTGAGGAAATACTCCCTGAGCATCTGAAAAGATAGGCTCTCTCTTTTTTAAGGTATAGATCTCAAGATGTATCCATCAGACTTGTCTCTCTTGTTTCAACCACTTGGTCTCCCATAGACCAAGTTTAAGATTTATCCTTAACGTGCTTCTATTTCTCCTATACATTTTGCTTTAGGAATGCTAATATTATGATATTTGGTACATATGGTATTTGGTGCATAACTGTCCCTCTTTCTCTCGGATAATACTCTCAGCCCTGAATGCAACTTTACCTTGTAAGTCTTTACTCATCCCTATATAAAAAAAATCAACAGCTACGCAGAAACTGATTTTATTTTATCTGACTTTACTTGTTTTAAATTTGAATAGCCACAATGTCCCATGGCTTCTCTCTTGGACAGCACCGCTTGAGATGCTACCACTGACACATGCTATGATTCCTGCACAGTGACTCCGGTCTCCACGTCTGCGTGATGAGAGTGCAAGCGGAGTGCGGCTGCACGTGCCCAAACCTCGTCCAGCCCCCGAGGCTCCGGGAAGCTTACTTAATTTCTTTGCGCTCAATTTCCTTGTCTGTAAAATGTATCTACTGTTGTTTTGAAGAGTAAATGAATTAGTATCCATGAAAATTTAAAACCGAGCCTGGCTTATGGTAAATGCTGTTTGCATAAGCTAATAACAGCACTACCGTCCTCATCCTCACCCTCTTCCTGCCGTCTGCCCGCGTGCGTCGGTGCAGCACGCTGTTTGCCACGGTCGTTACCGCTGACCTCGCGCACGCCTATGCACGTAGGGCCTGGTCTGCTGTCTTTAAAGACTTGTTCTGACCCCAGCGTATAAACACTTTTAAGGTTATAAAACTTACACTGTGCCCTGCCTTTGATCTCTTTTCTCCCCCAAAGTGTTTTCAGTCATTTTGTTTCCAAAATTTTGTTTTCTCTTACTTCTAGCTGTGCAACCATAATGACCACGTTTTTTGTTTTTACTTAGTACTAGCACTAAGTGAATTCAACGCTCACTGCTCATCTAGTCTTAGCTTTGTCACCCTCCCTTTCGTTGACGTTTGTCCTCCACCAGTGCCTTTAAGGACAACCTGCGGTATGGCCCATCTGAGTTCCGAATGTCACAGAAGCATTTATCTGTTACCTGTTAGCCTAAATATTGGTCCAGCTGTGTCTGGCTTATCCGTCACCGTGTAAAATACTACCCCAGATTCAGAACCACCCCATGTTACCCTGGTGCTCGAAAATCTGTGCACCAGGATCTCAGAGAAGGCTTGAGGGGGTGGTTCTGCTTTGGTTTTCAATGTCTGGAACATCTGCTGAGCAAACTCACGTGGCTGGGCTGGGGTAGCCGGGCTGGAGCGTCCACCTCCAAATGGGCCCGCTGGCCAGAGCACACACGGTTTCTCCAGAACGCGGTCTTTGGGGAGGCGCCCCCACCATCACCATTCCTACCCTCCTCCCCATCTGGTGTCTCGGGCTCCATCAGGGAGCAGTCCCCTGGCAGAGCCTCATGGGCAACCTCAAGGGACACTTATGCCAGACCTTGTCGCTGAAGTAGCCGCACAACACTAGCCATAGTAGACTTGGAATAATTTCTGTGCTGCGCTTTCATTTCTCGGGCAACTTGTGGGCCTCCTCTCCCTTCTAGCACTGAAAACCGCTATGAATGAGTCTGGGGATGGCCATACTTCATACTCTTTAGTGGTGTTTCATCTTTTTTTCTAGATCCTAAAGGATTCTTCCTTTATATCAAAGGGCAGTGACATTTTAAGGCTATATTGCAGATTGTTTACTCTGTGTCAATTTTCTTGAATATCATGGTACGCTTTCAAATTACTCAGTTTTTCCAATTCTGAAACACTTTCTTGAATTATGTATTTTTAATGTACTTAATATCAATGTCATTTTTCTTCTTCAGAGATACCAATAATGTGTATGATGGATCTATTTCCTGCCATCTCTCATGTTTTCATTTGCATTTCACTTTGCTCCTTTCTTCTCCATCCTATCTTCCAAGTTCCTTAAAGTGATTTTTCAAGCTTTTCTTCTTTCTGAGGCTTCCAGCTTGACTTTCCTGACTGTGATAGTTTTATAGTTTTACTCAACTCGTTCCTGAAGCCTGGCAACCTAGAGTTGGTTATTCTCTGCCACTAGACATTTTACCATGAGCTCTCACATCTTGTATTTGTGCTCTTGTTTTACAGAAGTAAATTGCTTTCTTAGTTTTAAAATTTCATGATGATATGTTTGATCACAATTGTTGTTTGCCTCTTGGCGATATTTTTCAAATAAGAGCTTTCACTTGCCATGCTCATCCTATAAATTTAGTAAGTTTCCCTTTTGGTGATTTAAAATAGACCTTTTACATTAATCTTGTTCAATTTATCATTGAACAAGAAGACGTGTTCCTAGATGCCATTTGATAAAGCTACACATGATAGAAAATCCAAGACCACATCCCAAGCAAGCAGGAATTCTCCTGTTGTCTAGAGTAAATTCACATGTGTAAATTTGCTTGGATTAACTGGCTCCGGCCAGTCAAAGTGGCCCTGCAGGGCTGCTGCTAATGCAGAATTTCTCTCCATCCTGCCTTACCAACATACTGAATTTTTGTTTTACAAATATAGTTTACTGCATAAATCCTCAATTTATTTCTGCCTTCTCTGCTGTTTGAGACTTAAGGCAAACTGCACCCAGGAAACACCTGCTCTTGGTCCAATCATTTTCTTCTCTCATTCCAGACAAATGGCTGTTGGTTTCCCCCCGGGATAGGTTGCTTTCTCTGGTAGGCACGGCTCTGCCCGCGTTTCCGAGATCTGCAGCTGTGGGTGGTTCTCCTGAAAGTCTTCCTGGGCCTCTCTTTGACCTTCTCTCTCCTTGGCAGCCGTCCCTCATATATTGTGTTTCAGGCTTACAGATGTCTCCTGATTTTGTTGTAAAGACAGCATTTGCATTTTTCATTCTCGTTCTTCTTGCTGCTTTTGGGTGATCTTCAACAGGATAAGATGGAAAATGCCATCTTTACATAGCTAACTGTAAGCCGGAATCGCTCAATAAATTCTGAATACATTTTTGAATGAAAATAGGCAAAAGGGTAAAAGTGAGACATGCAGAGGTCTGAAAACCTTCAGGAGCATGAACGGGCGGAGGCTGAGTCTGCGCAGGCAGCAGGCCAGATGCCTGGTGGGTGAGTCTGGGGAGAGGCCTCTCCCCGGGGACTGGTGCTCAGGGAGCAGCCAGCGGCCCCAGAAGCTCTGCCGAGATCAAGTGCAGCCACTCAGGGGCTTAAAACGTGCTATGATGATCTCACCCCAAAGCAGCTAAAACCCACATCCTCGCAAGGACAAGAGGCCAAACACCAGTGAGCTTGTTAAGGGATCTCCAAACCAGCAATGCTCTGAGCTATCTACCTGGTACCCCAGTGTCAACAGACAGATGGGAGTAGGCACCTGCACTTTGAATTTTCCTTTCTTTACTTTTCAGTGAACCTCTTTTTAGAAATAAGTCATAGCTCTCCACTTTCTTAGAGCAAAAAAAAGTACTTTCTGCTTTACTTTGTTTACATTCAGGCCAGCTACAGAGGAGTGATGACCCAAGAATGACCAGATTCAGGAATAAACACATACAAATCGAAGACGTGTATGCATTATCGTAAGCATGCGTGCGCATGTGCACGTGTGTGGGAGCAGGAAGGACCCTGCGTGCTTCTGCCTACACGATTGCCCTCTGCCCCACGGTTGCTGACTCCATCACCTGCTCCTGGCCTCTGTCTGCTCGAGAGGACGTGAGTTATGGAAACACCGTCTGCAAGCGAACAGTTCAGATCCACGGACGGTGAACAGACAGGGCTGGAAAGAGCCGAGTCCACGGACAGTGGGCGAGGGGAATGGGCTGGAAAGCGAAGAGTCCCAAATGCCAAGTTAAAGAAAAAACACCCAAATGCCTCAGACCATGTAGGTTTGGAAGAGTTTATCCCATTTTTCTTACTATTTATTTAATTCTTCCTCTATTACACCAGCATCCTCCATTTTAGAGACAAGTAAACTGAGGTAAGAAATCAGCAAGGACACGTGGCCGTCCTTCCCGGGGCGAGAAACGAGATCTGAGCTTTCACGCTCATCGTGCACATCTCAACTCCACCAAGCCATACGCTCCTGATGCATAATTAATACGAGGAAATGTATCATCCATTTTCTGTTATTTCTGATTCCCAGATGGCTCAATAATGAATTTTTTCCAAAGAACATCTCCATCTCCGAGATGGATATTATCCAAAACATCCCACCATGCCTTCTAGGATTACCTGCAGGTAAAACCAGTGCTGGGGCTTCAAGGCCACAGGAAAGGGCTTCCTGTGTGAGGAAACAATGGGAACTGGCACCTCACAAGAACCAGATATGCTCTGATCCAACGTGGTTCCTGTGAATGTCACTACAAACCAAGAGCAGGCACCTGCGAGTGTCTCGTGACAAATGACACTGTCCCGTCTCCCTGGTGACTCACCCGTGGCAACCTCACTCCTCAGAGATTCATTCCACCCTGTGCACCTCCAGTTTCCTGCTAAGAGGTGCCAAGACCCTACCTGGATTCTAAATTATGAATAAACTCCAGATTATTCTTTTAGCTGATGATACAATATGCCTGATTTCTAATTTTTCACAGAGTGCATTCTTTGAAGCCAATTTGTTCAAGAACAGCCTTACAAACAAAAAATGAAAGAGAAAATAAAAGGTGTATGTTACTTATTTTAACATTCTAGTTATTCAATAATAGAAGAAAATGCCGGTAGACACCATCACTCGTAAAAAATTACAAACGTTAGGTTTCTCATGGAAACTAAGTTGTTGTTACCAAAGGTAATTATAGTCAGGTTGGTTTTTGTTTTGAAATAGTTTGTTTATTGTATACTCATTGTGGGGAAAATGACATCAGAAGCCATCAGTGAGTGTAAATGCCCCTCTGCTAACCTCGCCCCTCTCTGGTCCCCGGTTCCTCCATCTGAAGCAGCATGGATTGCACTCACACCTACCATCCCAAAAACAACATCTGAGGCTCCACGACACGCTGGGAGCGAGACAGACCCAGCTGCAGCTGCTCCGCCTAGCTCAGCACTTGGACAGAGGACACAAACGCTTTGCACCTGCAGGTCCTGTGATGCTTCCATTGATAAGATATGAAGGAAAGCAAACTCGATTCAAATCATTTCTTTATCACACTCCCAAATTCAAACAATTCCTCTCCTCACAAATACCCCACATGAAAATTCTAGACTTTCGGGCACTGACGGAGGGATGGCAATTATCCTTGAAACAGGACTGGTTCCTCCAGGAAAGTGACCAGACCATCCAAGGACAGACTCTTTTATGGTTTCTTCCTGGAACAAAACTAAAAGCAAGAGAAACACGCCTCTTACCATTAACCAATATAGGGGGAACTGTGGCTTTTTCACCCTGAAACACAAAATTTAATCACCTGCTGATTCTTGAAGACCAAGTACCCATCACCACGCTAATCTTATTATACAATGAGCACAGGCACTTAGGTTACACAGTTGATTTTCTGACATAAATTATTTGAGGCCATATGTATTTCTTCTTGGTTGATTCAAGAAATTACAAGTGTCCTAATACTTAGTGACAGAAGCTGACATATCAAAGGATTCAAAGGAACATAAACAAAAAATAAATCACCAGCCACTGCCCCTCCCAGATCTAAATTCCTCATTTTACAAAGACCATATAATCCTTTCATTTTCAAACAAATACCACTGCATCACTGTTATTCTAGCATAAGCCAGCATAAATCTTACGACGAGAGCATGTTTAATGTGCTTTTTATAGCCCTGCTTGCAGGGCTTCTGCCTGACATCATACCAGAGCAGAATCGGCGGGGATTACATGTGTCAGCCCATCAATTGGTGGCAGTTGCCACACAAAAGATCTACCTGAGAACTCACCACGGGAAACTATGCACTTTATTTTTCTGCCTTGTAAAAAGAGGAATAAAAAAACAACTATTAAATTAATTGGCACTAAAAGCATGTAACAGTTATCTAATCTATTAATTTTTAGTTTAATATTAACTCCAGTGTCTGCTATGACATGCATTTGACCCGCAAGAGGAGGCAGCTCACCGCTTCAATCTTTGAAGGGAGACAAGGGGCTGGGGGAGAGAGGAGAAGGCATTCTTTCACTCTGACCTTGTATCACAGACTGTGTTTGCTTTTAGACAAGTATTGACTTTATGCGAGGCTGGTCCCCTTGAGCCTGATGTAGCATGTTCCTCTGTAAATTTTAAAGGACCGCAGCTTCAAGAGGAAGCTTTTAACTCTCAGACATTTGAAAAAGTTAAGGTGATACCATCATTCTTCAAAGGAGAAGAAAGCATTAGTTCTCAGGTAAGGATTGCCCAGGGCTACTCCATGGGATGGACAAGGCAGAGTCCCCGGGTCTTTTTGTTTCCACGTCTCCCTAATTTTTGTTTAATCATAACCATACAAAAAAATCACTTAAACTTTCTCTCCGGCATTCCAGGAACAATGTTGAGCTCTGGAAGAAAAGTCACAGCAATAACCACCATGCAATTTACCCAGGCTTTCAAAAGATGTGTCCAAACCCATCGACACCCTTCAGAAGGAGAAAGGTGAAAAACTATCAAATTGCAATCAGAAACATCTGATGGTCAAGGACTTCCTGTGGGGTCATCTAAGGTACTCGGATAGAAACAGAATGGCCCTTCAGCTAAGGCAGCCTGAGTGGCGCTTCCTGAGCTATCGAATCCAATCCTGTCTGGAGACAGGCAGGTTCTTACACTTTGAAGTCCTGGACTGAGTCTCAGGATGGTGGGTTTGCGGAACAACAAAACAAGTGGAGTGTCTGTGAAACGAAGCCATCAAATGGGCATCGTCACCAAGGAATTACATGGCTCTCCCACTGAAAACTTTCTCCACCTCCTAACTGTAGACCAAAGCTGCAGAACACATTCAGGAGCACAGACAAGATGGTCCAACAACCGGGGAGGCGTCTCGCTGCACGTTTCAGGACAGAAAGAAAGAAGATGACTTTCCTGTTCTTTGGAACGAGGCAACCGTTGACCTTCTGACCAGGCAGCAGAAGGCTCTCGGCATCTATCGCGTAGTGCTCGAACCCGCCTCGGTGAGGACAGTCCGGCACGTGGGATGTGCTCCAACAGGCTGCCTGGTAATCACAGACCACTTGTCAGACAGCCTGTGTCCTGGAGTCGGAAGTTTTTGTGACCTCCTTCCCAGCACCAGTCTCTGCCAGGGGAATGCTTCACACTCCCGTGAAAATGGGTCTGTGATGACAGGTGGGAGGTCCCTGCAGAACCGCCCCAGCCCTGCGGGAGCCGCTGTCAGCCCCAGCATGAGGGGCACTGGGTGCTCCCCACACACCGAGCTGCGGCCCCGAACCCTGCTGGCCCCAGTGGAGACACACAGTTGAACACACACCGTTAGTTTAAAATGTTTTACCAGCTGACACTGGGCTCCCACTGCCACACGCGACGTCGAGTCTTTTCATAAATGTGTTTTAGTTCTAAACGTCAGACCTATGGATCAAACTGTGCAGTACTTTCCTCTGTCAAAGTGGGGGGCGCCGGAGCTCATGGAGGACAGAAACCCGCTGGCCTGCCACAGGCCCACCGCAGGCCATGGCCCTGAGGACACAGAGGGCTGTACAAGAGATGTCCCGGGGAAGCCAGATCCACTTCCCTCACCGCCTCCGCCCGCCCATCTCACCGCTGCAGAGCCACCACGCCAGGCTGCTGCCCTCTGCGTCCCACGGCCCGTGCCCCAGCTCACCTCCCTTCCAGGCCCATGTTTATATTTCGTCTGGCATGAGCCTTAGAGCGTGTGAAATGCCTGACACTCCAGCGCCAGGGCGTGGATGTTGCATCAGATTCAGGTGACCACAAGAGGCTGTGCAGTGAGGGGTGACTGAACCCCAGATGAGCATGTCGACTCGGTGCTCCTGTTCTTACGCGATCTTTTTGCTTTGTGTCGTTATTTACGCAGGACATAAATGTACATCTAATGGTAACCAGCATTTGTCGAGTACAAAGTGCCTGCCAGGTATTATGCTAAGCCTTGTATGTGGACTACCTCATATAACTTCATAAAGGATAATAGTACTGGCCAGGTGTGGTGGCTCACGCCTGTAGTCCCAGCTACTCAGGAGGCCAAGGCAGGAGGATCTTTGAGCCCAGGAGTTCAAGGCTGCCGTGAGCTATGACTGTGACACTACACTTCAGAGACAGAGAGAGGGCGACAGAGAGAGGCCCTGCCTCTAAAAATATATATATACGTAATCCCCACGTTTTAGGAAAAATTTAAGTGTGGGGAGGTTAAATAACATATCCAAAATGAGTCAAGCCCTGGTCTTTCTGGACTAGAGCCTGAGCTCCTAACCAGTGGGTGCCGTTGCCAGGGGTTGATGAGGTGTTGCACGTTGGACCACTTAGGATTTCAGACGGACCCCCAGGTCCAGCTGCAGGTGCTGGATGGAACATGCCACGGTTTGCTACCTATGGACATCTTATTCCATGTCACTGACCGTATCATGCCCTTCAGCTCCTCCTAAAAGGAAATGTCCCCCACCTGCTCTGCTCCTGAGGCCTGCGCCTGGCGATGGGATCTGACGGCATTTCTGGCTCCAGTCCATGCAGTCAGCACCGGGCTCCAGAGTTCTACGGGGTTTCCTCAGCCCCGGTCCTGGCAGCCAGCCCAGCCAGCTGCCCAGCACAGTTTGGAGTGCACCTCGCTGGGAGGAGCAGGTGCTGCACCCCTGTGCCGCCGTGACGTGCGTTCCTGTCCGTCTGTGACCCTGCAGGTCCTGGGGAAAGTTGGATCAGATAATGTCTAATGCCTCTCTTGCCCCTAATATCTCCTCTTTCCTGTATAAAGGTGACTGATATCCTGCCTTGCCTTCCTTGGGTCGTGCACTATAAACTAGTTTTTCTAGAAGTTAAGACGCATGTTTGGTTCGCACAATCAACTGCAAAAACTAAGATTTCTGAAAGGGTGCCAGGCAGAGACCCTGTCCTGTGGGTTGATCAACACCACAGTATGGCCTCCTCACCTGGGCTCTGACCCTGGGAGCGGGCTGGGCCCCGCTTGACGGCCGAGTGGGCCTGTTGTTCCATTGGTGCCCCAGCAGATGTGTGAGTGATGTTGAAAAGCCGTCAAGAACACCAATGTCTCAGCTTCAACAAATCCCGTTTCTCGGTAACAGGTTGATTTTTACTGCTTTGGAATTTGTTAACTGTGCATGGCACACCTACAGATACAGATAGCAACAAGCTTTCTAATGCACTGGGCCTGCCCCTTGCTAAGTGGCCCAGAGAGATGCATTACTCAGGCCTGCGCCCTGCTGAGGGTGGGAGGGACTCACAGCAAAGCGTGCGTCACTCACGGCCAGCACTTGGAGTAACTGCTGCTCCTCACCTCCCTGGCAGCCTGGACGACTGTGACCTTTCTGGGCAGATGCTACCACAACAGCAGGTGCTGACTATAAAGACATCAAGAAATGTCTATCAGGTGCCAAAATTTAATGGCCTTTTGCAAAATCAAAATGGTTTTGTAATTCACAATGAAGTGCCCATTTGAACTAGCAAATGTGCAATATATGAGTCTCATTTCATTTTGGCCAAATTAAAAGATGAACATAAGGCCGGGTCTGCTCTCCTGGAATCCTTGCTGATAGAGCAGTAGTGTATTTCAGAGATAAGAGCCATGGACTCAGAAGACACAGAGATTAGAAGTATGTTTGGAATCCAGAGCGACCGTAGAGATTACGGAATGTGTGCCGTTCCAGCCCAGAGTCCTTGCAACAGAATGAAACGTGAAACGGGAAGCAAACGTCTTTCTTTGTTTTTCCTTCATGTGGGGAAAACGTGAAGCCTGTGTACAAGCAGCATCCTTGGGAAAGGTAACCTGCCGTCGCAAACATTATTCATTATGCAAAGCCATGCTGCGCTGGAAAGGTAACATACCTTATTACAGAGAAAGCGCACAAGTTGTGTAATCTTTTTTTATACACACAAAAAAGTCATACAGACTTTATTCTATTCTCTGTCTTCTCTACAAAAGAATTCTCTGCCAGATTCTCCAAGGTCCACCGGACATGTTTATTCCACCCCGTGCACCAGGAACAGAGCTGCCCCGGCCCTCCCCTGCGCCATGTGCCCTGACCCCAGAGACCCTGCCCGACAGTTCCGGAAAGCAAATCCTGTCTGCAACAATTAGTGGGAAGAGTGTGGTTTGCAGCCTGTGGGAGCGTGAGAGGTGGGAGGCACAGAAACACCGAGAATTTTCACAAAAACTTACACGGAAAAAGCCTTTGCAAAAGCCACCATCCAGCAGAATTCAGTGCCATCCTGCACAGAACCAGGTGCCGTTTGCAGAGAGCAGAGCTTATAAATGGGGTGTGCCCAGTTGGACTGAGAAGGAAGCTTGCCATTTGGCCAACCAGAGGCTTAATGAGTTCCCCTGGGAAATCTTCCCTTATAACCTGCAATATGTTTATGGGGCTACCGGAGGTGTCACCAGCCCCCCCTTCCTGGGTCGCCTTCTGTGCCCTCAGCAGAGGAAGCTCTGGACCCTCCTCTGCCAGCACAAGGAGCTGCCCAGGGAGGGCTGGGCACACTCAGGCCGCCTCTTCCCACCCGGCACTGGTGCTGCACTGACCCATCGGCTCCCTCGGGCACAGCCTCCTGCCCACCTTTGCCTGGTGGGAGGCAGAAGTGCTCTGTTGTCCCTGAGGTCCTGCCAGGCAGGAAGAGAAGGTCCCATCCGCTTGCTCAGCCCCACACTCCACTCCAGCACAGACAGAAAAACACACCTATTAACAAAAAGCAGTTAAATGGTCTTCTAGAAGCAATCGCAACACAATAGAAGTTTTAAAATAAGCACTACCATTAGGACAAAGAAAGGATAAGGGCAGAACACTAAGATGAAACAGGAGCAACACCGATTCCCCCGACACGCCAAGAAGCCCCGGGCGAGCGCTGACCGTCGGCCGCACACCTGCATCTGCGTTTTCTAGCAACCCAAGTGCAAGAGCAGTGACAGCTGTGATTCACGGTGCTGGAACACGCAGCACAACTGACACAAACACAAATTGTGCACCCAGCTCTTCCTGGCACTGAGACAGAGAATCTTCCCCGCAGGTCCCCCGTGGAGACAGCTGAGAGACAAGGACACCGTCACCAAGTCTGACAGCACGTACGGCAGCGGGGCCCCTGGCTCCGTCCTGGGAGGGCCTCGCTGCCAAAATGCAGCTCAGAAAAGAGCCTCTCTCATCCCTCCACACACAGGCACTGACCACCTCTCCTGTGCCCAGCACCTTGCTAGCCAGGGACGGATGTGCCACGGGGAGCCACACAGCCGGCACTTTCCCGCAAGCGAGCAAGTCGCAATGTGAGTGCGAAATGCGGTCAGCGCCTGGGAGAAGGCGAGTGCGGCATGTGACAGAGGACGGCAGGGACTCCGGGGGAGAAGCGGGTGCTTTCCTGCACCAAGGCGGCAGCGGCCATGCAGTCACCGGAGGAAGTCACCAGCTCAGCTCCACGGCCAGAGCAGCGGGAGGAGGAAGGACAGAGATGTCCACTCGCTAAGCTTCCGTGGCCGGGCCCCACCCAATCCTGCAGCTGGGCCCTCGAGGTAGGAATTCTTAGCCTGGAGTCGACAGTCCCTGCAGGGTCTGTGGACGGAATCTGGGGCTAAGTGCACTCGTGGGAAAATTCCATTTTTATTTTCATGAAGCTCTCACTGAACTCGGTGTGCCTTCCGTGGTGAATGCGGGCACCAAACCAGTCACCGGGGAAATCACAGAAAATTTCACACCACGTGACACTCGTCAACACGATCTCAAAAGCCTCTCAGGTTCAGGACTACGTCATAATTATACTGCCTGCCACTGGATCTTGTGATTTAATATATTGCTCTGAAAGTACGTGTGTTACTACAACACCAACTTGTTTTATATGTTTAAAACATCTGTTTCCCTTGCAATGACATATTTTACATAATTCATTTCGTCTGAAATCCTATATGATTTATTTTATGCACTGAGAAAATTTATTCTGAGAAGGGGCCTAGGGGCTTCACCAGAGGTCTGTGAGTGATCAATGAAGTAAGCAAACAAACAAATAAAAACAATGAAAAATGATTATTCTTAACATTTCTAGCATAATGGATGAGCTAAATATCTTTCGGGGATTCCTCCCCCAACACTGTTTCTTGCAAATGATCTTTTGATAATAACCAAATAGCAATGGGTTCCAAAGAAATTCATCACAAAAAAATAGGGAAAAAAGGAGAAAAAGCATCTCTACAGAACCAAAAAAATGGTAAATTTAGTATCCACTTATGCTTTAAAAACTAGAAAGCTATGAATAGAAGAGAATGTTCTCAACCTCATATGGAATATTACCAAGAAATCTAGAGCAAACATCCTACTTTGTGAAATTTAAAAGCTTTCTTTAGGAGACAGAGAACACTGCCTTCCTCACCACCTGTGTTTAACATTGTACTGGAAGGTCTAGATACTTCAGTAAGACAAGAAAAAGAAATAAAAACTATGAGGAGTTATATAAAGAAAACAAAACTGTCACTGTTCACATATGATGTAGCCAGGTAAGTGGAAAATCTAAAAGCATTTATAGATAAATTATTGGAATTAATGATTGAATTTGGGAGGGTACCTGGATTGTGGTCAATATATAAAAATTAATTGGATATCTTTCCACTGACAGCAGACAAAAATGACTTTTACAAAAGGTAATGTAGCAGATGTGCAGCGCCCGTGCTGCACCCAGTCAGCAGCCGGATTTCAGCACAGCTGTGGTGGACAGTTCCACAGAACCGTCACGTCCTACACCAAGCCAGCGTCGTCAGCTCTCTGCACTTCTGCCTCAGGGTATTCACCAAGCCACGGAAGTCCACTCCATCTGCACATAGAGGCACTCAGCAGTGCAGGAACATTAATACTCCCAGAGGCAACCCTTGACCACTGGAGGGACAGGTTTGTTGGCAAATGCCCCAACCAGCCTCAGTGGGAAACCCTGAAGCCCGTTCTCCGTGTCTGCGAGCCGCAGTCCCACCTGCGCACAGCGATCATAGTTCCCCGCCCGCCCTGTCCCACTCCGCCTCTCTGCACCTTGGGATCACCCCTACGGAACTACCCGTCCTCACGTTCTTACCTCAGCTCTTCTTCTCCGAACACATAAGCAAAGCCATTTACAATAGCTTCAACTATTATCAACAACCATGAGTGAATCCTGTAAGACATAGACAAGAGCTCTCTGCAGAGAACTATAAAATATTACCGTGAGAAGTTAAAGAATAACCAAATGAAGTATGTGAGGCACTTGTGAATTAAAAGACAACATATGGTGAAGATGTTAATTCACCCAAAATTTACCTATATATTAAATGCAATACCAGTCAACACCTGAGAGACTATTTTTTAAAAATCTTGGCAAGTTTTGATTCTAAAATTTTATAGAAATTCAAAAAGCAAAGAACAGTTAAGATGCTCTTGAAGGAGAACAATACAGGAAACAAATGCTACTAAATGTTAAGATCTTTGAATTTACAGCAATTAATATTAGGTGACATTGGTGAAATGACAAACAAATAGACCAGTAGAACAGCACTGACAGCTGGAAACGGACCCCTAAACTCACGGTTACTTTGTTTACCACGAAGGTGGTGCTCGAGAGTGAGAAGTTATTCTTTTTAATAAAAGGTTCTGAGAAAAGTAGATACAATATTTTTTTTAAAAGACGACTTGATTACTACCTCATACTGTGCACATAAATCAGTTGCACGTGGATTGCGGAACTGCAAAAAGAATAAACTAGAAGCCTGTTGAAAATCATGCAAGAAAATATCTTTATGAGCTCAGAATAGGAAAGACTTCTTCAGTAGGACCCCTTGCAACCCCTAAAAACCCAAAAGCAAAATTTAGATAAGATCAACTTCATTAAAATTAATAACATCTGTTCATTAAAAACCCATTAATGAGGTTTGAGAATGAGAGCCACAGATAGGAAGAATGTGTTTGCCACACAAATAAGTGACAAAGATCTCGTATCTGAGTAAATACATCTGTAAGACAAACAACCCAAGAGAAAATTGGGCAAGAGACTTGTTCTTGTCACCTCCAAATGTAAGGGCCAAACAGCAACAATCATTCGTTACAGGTCGCTGTTCTTATGGGTCACAAATCCAGGAGTGGCCGTGCTGGCAGCGCTGACTCGGGGTCTCTCACGAAGCTGTCTTCGGGGGTCCGGGGAAGGCCAGGTCCTCACTGAGCTTTCTTCACGCAGGTTTCTGGTGCTTGGCCTGAGCCCTCGCGCATGACCAGAGAACGAAGCAGCTGGAGCACTGACGTCTTTCTCTGTGCGTGAGGTCTCCACATTGCGTGAAAGGTACACATGCTGACTCAACATAGAGACGCGTGGAAGCTGCATCTGCCCCTAGACAGCAAAGGTCACCCCTCCTCCGTTTTCCAAAAATAGTTCCTCGCCTTCCTCTTCCCAAACTCCTCGCTGACATCCAACCCAAGGGTCACTAGGCTCTGGCCGACGTCCCCAGCACCCTGTGCCTTTTACTGACCAATTCCAAAGCCACCTGCTGAGGTTACAGATTTGGATATGGTGCCACCCTTCTACCAAAGTCTGTATAATTATTACTGCATAAAAATAAATCACCACACTCATAGAGGTTTAATAAAGACATCAATCATGTATTCTCTCTCCCAGGATCTGTGGGTCAGAAATTCAGGAATGTCTTCTATGAAGCATTCTGGGTCTTTCAGTGATGCATCCAAACAGTGGCTTGAACGGGGTCCTCTCTAAGACCCCTTTAGTTACACATCTGGCACCTGGGCTGGGACGAGTGAGAGGGGAGTAGGAAGAGCGGGGCTCCCTTGGCTTCCCTCCCTTCCTTCCTCTCTCTTCCCTCTCCCTTCTTCTCTCTCTGCAGTTTCTCCACATGGCTTGCGGATGGTAGGGCTCTTGTACAGCAACTCAGAGATCCAAACACCCCAAAGAAAAGGGAACACCAGGTAGAAAACACAAAGTCCTCTGTAGTCTGCCTTGAACATCACACAGCACCACCTCTACTAAATTCTATTTATTGAGGGAGTCACAGAGTCCGGCCCATATTCAAAGGGAGAATTAGTTTCCACCTTTGGAATAGCAAAGAATTTGCAAACATGTTTTAAAACCACCATGTCTTGCATAGGGAATGACCAAAGAAGATATCCAAATGACCTATAAATAGATGAAAAGATACTCAACCCCTTGGGTAGTCAAGAAGCAAACTCACATAAACATCATAGTGAGGTATCACCATACACCTGCCAGAACGACTAAAACTGAAAGGACTGAAAACACCACGTATTGATGAGGTTGTCGAGCTATGGGAAACCCCAGGCACTGCCAGGGGAAGTGTGAACTGGCACACTCAGCTGGGACAGCAGTTTGGCCGTAGACAGTAGGTTAGATATCTGCTCAGGCTGGGGCGGAGCTCCTCGGTCCGCCTGGGTGTTCACCTACACCAGCGATGGAGAGTTCCTGTGCATGCCCACAGACCCTGCCCTCTGACACTGGCATCCCTCCCTGCCTTCTGAGAGGGTGACAGAACTTACTCAGCCCACAGACATTCAGCCAAGAAGCTCAGAGGATCGAAGCATCTGGGACAACCTTCAGCCAATACGGGCGAGGAGTGAAGAGCGGTGCTCCAGCCCTTGGATGAGAAGGTAAGGAACTTATACAAGTGCTGTGTTCTATGCACTACTAGGCAGCACCTCTTCTTTATTTCTGGTTAAGAAAGAACTATGGAATCTTTCAGATTCTCCAAAAATAAATTCCACCGCCATGGGATGAGCAGACATTTCCTCAGCCATGAGACAGGTTCTAACAAAAGACTGTGAAAACTTCCAGACAGACCAGGGCGCTCACAGACAGCCCTCCCCTGCTGGAGGGAAGGTTCCTCCAGCCACCAACCTGACAGTGAGTGGAACCCAAGTAAATATCAAACCTTGTTGACGGGACAACGCCAGAGTTAGAAAATTTATCATTCTAGATGGAATTCTAATTTATCATTGCAGGAATGAGAAAATGGACAGGAAATAACCAGTGAAAAGATTTTATGACCAAAAGAAAGACAGAAATATGAGCCTTTAAATACAGAAAAAGAACATTACTTTGGAATAAAGTTACTAAATGGCACAAATAAATTTTAAAGAATTCTATTTGGTTTGTCTTCCCTATGAAAACAAGAAAGACTGTGGATTCTCTCATGGAAAGTCAAAGATGAAATGGCAAAACCACAGGCTAAAATGGAAAGCAAGTTCATGGGATGAAACCACAAGCCCCGTGGTGAGAAAGCACAGAAAAACAACCCAAAAAAAGGTTATCGCTGCAGAAAATTACTCACCAATAGGCAGAACAGCTTGAAAGTTTCAGAATGCCAACACATGAACAGAACAGAGATAAAAGTAAAACAGGGAAAATGATAATTATCAAAGACAGAAAACAGCCAATGTAAAAACAATTGGATTGCTCAAAAAGAACACCAAAATAAATAGAAAAGAGCAGTATAATAAAAGTCTTCGATTATGTGGGTCTTTAATGTTTCCTTCCTGTGTTTTGAACATGTCTGCTGGCTTCTTTTCCACCTTGTTAGGTGACAAATGTCACGTCCTATTTAACGTGAACGCATGACTGGTGCTAAGTAAGCTCTCCCACGTGGTTTTCATTTTGTTTCATTGCAATGATAATCCTATTTACGGGATGTTTGCTATGGAGCAGGCGCTGTTCCACAGTAACAGCACGATGCGGTACTGCTGCTGCGTTTACTCCTTAAACGGGAAAACAGAGGCAGAGAGAAATTTAGAGGCAGAGCTGTGATTTAAACCTGGGCATCCTACCTTCGGGCACATACTTCTGGTCATTCACCTCTCTGCAGACTATGTGACAGCTCCTCAGAGCTAGAAATGCAGATGCAAGCGTAGATGGACAACTTTGAAGATGAATATGCTGACACTGAAATGCCAGTTACAAAACTAAAATTTTTGTAATTTTTAAATTTTCAATAATATAATTGTTTTCCTTGTTTATTTATTTAAACTTTTGTTATTTATTTCTAATTCATCTATATTGTTAACTGATAATATGACCACTCACATGCCAAAGCTGCTTCTGTGGCTCAACAAATTATCTATTTTTAATCCTTGAATCATTTCTTTATTTTCAGAATACAAAAATAGAAATACATTCATCCTGGCATATATATGATTACACGTTATCTGTGTTTACCCATTTCGTGTGTGGGCATTTTAGGTGTGCCGATACACAAGCACACACACATTCTCATAGCCACAATCTCAGTTCCTTTATATCTTTATTTTTCCCACATGATCTCTCAAGACTAGTAAAGATTATTTAAATTCTCCAATTGTCATGTTTTTGCCTCTTTCTCATTATAATATTTGTTGTATATCCTTCACTATTTTATTGAGCACTAAAGACTCATGATCGTTACAGTGTTGTTTATCTTATCTTTATAAATATAGAACCACTTCAGTTTCATATAATTATTTTTGCTTTTTGTGACATTTTAATATTAATAGCATCACTTACACTCTCTGTGTTTGCTTGATATATCTTTGCCTAACCCCTCCCTGACATTTTTTAAGAACCCACTACAACATGGTACATCTCAATGGTACTTTCAAGCGTGTATTTCATGAGCAGCACAGTTTGCTTTTCTTTCTGAACCATGATGAATGACTTTCTTTTTAACTCAAAATTTTAACCCATTTATATTTATTATTATAGCTGGTATTTTAATTGTATTTCCCTTCTTGTATTTATAATTTTTATTTCATGATTTCTTATTGCTTCTGTGTATTTCTATATTTTTAAAAATACAATGGAAAAAAATCTTACTTAAGAAATTATAACAAAATAGAAAACATCTAGAAATATACATCTTAGAAAATGTGTCAGACATATTAAAAAAATTCACACTTAACTGAGAGACATAAAGGAACACTTAAAGAGATGAAAAGATATAGCATCTCTATCACATTGGTTAAAAAATCTGCATATAGTATTTCACGAGGCATCATTTAAGAAAAGTGAGTCTTATTTATTTAATAATTATACACAGACACACAGACACACAGACACACAGACACACAGACACACACACGAATTTAGTAGCTTATAAATTTTAGAAATTTCATATACCATCCCAATACTGGAGCCTCAGTTTTCGGTCTGTCAAATAAGCACCAACTTCGGGGTAAGGTTAATTAAATAAATTAGTACGTTCAAAGTTCTTAGAACAGAATCTGGCTCATAGATCACTCTCTGTGTTATTAATAATTTGTTAATAGTTACTACAGTGCATGTTAGCACATTAAAGATTCTGAGAATGCCTACAGTGGAAAAATGTGTTTACTGTTGCTCAACTCAAGCTTCCTAAAATTATTTGAACAGAGCATGACTTTTTTAAACAGAACTTCTGTTAAAATCCCTCATGATCATGTCCTGAGGAACATGCTTTGGGCAAAACTGCCCTCATATGAATAAGAATTTAGGATATGGTAAGGATGACATTTAAAAGTAGTGGGGAAAAAAGGGAATATTTTGTAAATGATACAGGGAAAACTCACTAACTATTTGGAAAGAAAGAAAGTTAGGAACACATTTCAAACTTTGAATAAAAATAAAATAAAGGAAACTAAACTAAATAAACTAAAAGAAAAATAAACTAGAAGAGATAAATAAACTAAAATAAACTTTAATTAATAAATTAGAAATAAACTAAGAGAAACTGTAAGAAACCATGTCTTGTTTCTTTCTTTCTTTCTTTGTTTCACCCTTGAAGTAGATGTTACCTATTTTAACATAACCAGGGAAAAAATAAAGGAAAACCTGGACAGATTTTTACTACACAATAACTTAAATTTCTGCAAATTAAAAGACACGATAAATATGATGAAAAGGAGAAATGCTAACTTCAAATATATTTGCAACTCATAATCCAGAGGAAAATTAGGTGAACTATGACCAGCCCCAAATGGGCAACTGGCATAAAGAGATAATTTAACAAGGAGAAATACAATACCCAATCCAATATTATTAAAACATGTTCATCCTCACTGATGTTCAAAGAAAAAACTTAAGAAACAAAACTGTGAACTACCATTTGACCCAGCAATCCCATTAGTGGGCATCTACCCAAAAGAGCAAAAGTCGCTCTATGAAAAAGACACCTGCACTCGAATGTTCATAGCAGCACAATTCACAATTGCAAAGATGTGGAAACAGCCCAAGTGTCCATCAATACATGAGTGGATTAATAAACTGTGGTATA
>CAUYSK010019426.1:0-16765 GCA_963575035.1 Avahi laniger | reverse complement strand
GATGTTTAGGTTACATATGTTGCCCTTGCCCCCCGCCCAAGTCCAAGAATGGAAAGACAAGCACCACATGTACTCACCATCAAATTGGTATTAACTGATCAACACATAAGTGCACATATAAGAATAACATCTATTGGATGTGGGGCGGGGGGGGGAGGGGACGGGTATATGCATGCACAAAGACTGCAATGCGCACCACTCGAAGGATGGACATATTTGAAATTCGGACTTGGGGGTGAGGGGGAGGCAAGGGCAACATATGTAACCTAAACATCTGTACCCCCATAATATGCTGAAATAAAAAAAAAAGAAAAAAAATGGCCCTTTGCATAATGCACCTCTGCACCCATCTCCCTTGGGCTTACAGAGGCCATTGGTAGCAGACTGGACTGTCTTCCCAGTAACTTATTCTCACCATTTCTTTCCTTTACCCTCAGGGAGACTAAGAACTGCTGCCTTGGCCCATTTTATTCTGTCTTTTACTGCTCACAACTTGGTTAGTTCCACTCCCATCGATCTTTATTGTACCTACACTTAATATAAGACAAAGGAATTAAGGGGGAAAAAATTTCTGGATGTGAGAATTTGTGTTCTTCCTACCTAATTACGCACTCCTCCTGTACAAAGAGGGGCAGATTGAGAGGAGAAAGGATGATGCTATCACATTCAAATCAACCCATTTTTTTTTTTTGCATGACGTACATTGTGTGCACAAAGCTGGACAATTGGCTATTTCGTGATATGAAAAGGAAGAAAGTTGCTTTGGTGAGTCAGGAACTGGACTTTGGAGGAGTTGGGTGCAGCCTAAGGTTGCAAGAGGGCATTGGATTCTTGGTGGAGGGTCCCTGTTGTGAGCTTTTCTCCCGGCTACTCTGCTCACCTAGTGTGATACTTATCATGCTACCTAATCTCTTCATGCTTCGTTTCTTCATAAGTAACATGATGCCAATATATGCCATGAAGTCAGGTTAGAGAGCAAATGTGAAGATTAACGATCCATGGAGTCTGATCCTATTATTTTTTCCTGATTTGTTGGTGTTTTGGCAGAGGTAAACACTTTCATATCTCTAGGATCCATTTCCTGCATTACCGGCTTTTTAAAGTGGTATTTTTATGATCTGAGTTAATAATTATTTTTAAATGGAAGATCAGAGGTTTCTAAAATGTTTTCAACTTCTTGGCAACAAAGTACTTGGAAGCTCTATCAATCCATATTTGGAGTCCTACAAGTAAGCAACTTCAAGACTCTGCTCCCCTACCTTTTGTTAAGGACAAAATCCACACATGCGCTATGCTAGAAGAGCTTTCCTTCTTTCCTTGCAGGGCTTTCTAGGGTGGGGTGGAGGGTGGAGATCGGATAACTTCCCATGGCTACCATAGCCCAAGGGCAGCCTTATGTGTGCCACTCATGTGTGGCACAGTGTGGGTGGACGCACTGCGCTGGGGGTCTTCCTCTCTTTCCTGGTCATGAACAAATCCAGGAAGAGTTTCTGAAACTCCCATGAGGCATGCATTCCTTAACAGTCATGGCCTGCCTAGGTTCACTGACCAGACAGGCTTATCACCAGGCAGCAAGAGCAGGTGTGGTGGTCCTTCCCGTGACAATGAGGTAGACCCCTTCCTCATCTTCATCTCTCTGGAGATCTGGGAAATGGCTGAGGCACCTTTAACAAGCTCTTTAATGGCTCTGCTTTGTAAAGTTACCTAAGGATGGTAACAGATTTTAAAGCAATGCCCAAGGGAATCTGGTTGTTCTCAGGACTTGAAAGAAATCAGATTTCTTTCCAGTGCTTTTTCTCATTGATGCCAGTGTTTACCCAGCCTTGGCTGCCAGGCTCCTGCTTGCTATGCAACCCAGGGTGATGACCCAGTTTAGGAGATTAATTGGGCTAAGCCACAGGGTCCAAGTCTCAGGAACTGCAAGATCTGCCATGGGGGAAGGTCTTGTGCCCTGCTGGGTTCTTGGGTGCTACAACCTTCCTCCCTTGATGCTCTCTACTCAAGCTTGCTGGGAGTCCCTTCCCCAGCACCCTACTGCAAGGTGACCTTGACTTTTGCCAGCTTCTGCTCACCAGGATTCTGCCTAATTCTCAGGAGTCTATCCTTAGAGACTCCATCTTTGTTTTGTGTTCTGTGCCTGAAATATTGAGACCAACTTGCCTCATTTGTGCCCATCTCTGCCAGTGAACACTGCCTCCAAATAATAGGCATAGTTATTGAAGTTCCCATCCAAGGGGGTGACTCTCTGCCAGCAACAGAGAGAGCCTCCTTGCATGTGCTCTCCTTCTGTAGCACATAGGAAATGCTGCACATGAATTCAGGTGTGTAATGCCTGTTGCCCTCATAGACCATAAAAAATCATACCACATTCATCGTCAGTGTTTCTAACATGTCTCGTGATTGTAACCCTGGTGATTTATACATACCAGGCCCTAATACATCTTTGTGGACTAGATAGACTAAATACTTGCAGATTAGTTAACATTTATTGAGTCCACACTATGGGCTAAGCACTGTTCTAAATGTTGTACACCTGTCATTTCCTACTCTCATTATACTCTCTTAGCAGAGCAGAATATTGAGGTGTAGACAGTACAATTCACTGTAGGATACTCTTCTCGAATGAATGAATGAAAAAATGTTGACAGCTTACCCAATGCTTGACCAAGATACATAGATTTCCCAATATTGGCTAGTTTTGGCATCCTCATTGCCTTGACAAAGTAGATTATCTCTACTTACATCTCTGTCTTTCACCCATTAACTGCTGGCTGTTTGCAAGAGTTTCCATCTATTAGAGCATCAGCTTTGGATCAGACTGATCCAAGTTCAAATACTATTGCTGCCTCCTCCTATCTACTGTACTAGCAAGAGAAATTTGTTTAGTTTTGCAAACCTGCTTTCTTATCTGTAAAATAAGGTAATGTTATCTACATCACAGTACCATTGTCAGTTTAGTTTTTAATTCATTATGAATAAGAATACACTAATTAAAATTATTATAGATAAGATTATAAGATAGGAATTATTAAATATAAATAATCCATTAAAATTCTATTTTAATTCCCATATAATTATTTTGGATTGGAAATGAAGAAATACTTCCAATTTAAGTCAGAATATTTCATAAGTTGGTGGCTAATTCTTATTTATTAAGAATTTTCTATATTAAATCTAAAGTTTGACTTTTATTCAGGAAGAAAAAGATGGATGCTATAAAATACTGCATCTATTATTCATTACTGCCAAGATACAGAATCAACCGAAGTGGCCATCAATGGTTGAATGGATACGGAAAATGTGGTATAAATACACAATGGAAAACCATTCGGCCTTAAAAAAAAAGGATATCCTGTCATTTGTGACAACATGGATGAATCCGGAGGACACTAAGTTAAATGAAATAAGCCAGGCACAGAAAGACAAATTCTACATGATCTCACTTATATGTGGAATCTAAAAAACTTGAATTCATAGGAGCAGAGAGTAGAATAAGGAGCAGGAGGTAGAGGTAAAAGGGGGAGATTGGGAAGATGTTGGTCAAAGGGTACAAAATTTTACCTAGACAGGAGAAATAATTTCAAGAGATCTATTAAACAACCTAGTTACCATAGTAATAACAATGTACTGTATACTTGAAAATCGCTAAGAGAGATTTTAAGTATTCTCACCACAAAAAGGTAAGTATATGAGATAACACATACGTTGATTAGCTTGATTTAGCCATTCCACAGTGTGAACATATTTCAAAACATCATGTTGTACATCATAAATATATACAATTTTTATTTATAAATTAAAAAAAATAATAAAAAATACTGTATCCATCTGGTATATTAAAAATTTTTTTAAATTAAAATAATATAATTCCATTAACTAAATAATGTGTTCCAGCAAAATGTGCACAAAATATGTTTCTCTTAAGTAGACTGCATTTTTTTTTTATTACTTTCACCAAACTTTAGTTTTGAAAAATTGATGCTAGGAGTAATTTTAAAAATCATACTTTAGCATTAATCTAGCCTCTTTTCCTTAAAGAAAAAATATATTCAATGTGATAATATACAAATACTGGTAATATTACCATATTATTATATATATATTACCATATATGTTATCATTATTATTAAAAGCAGTAAAAGCTCACATTTTGTTCTCATTGTTCAATTGACAGTATTTTCAGCTTTCTTAAACCAGTTAATATTTTTCCTGGTTCAAACAAGCTTTCATACATCATTTTATTTTTCTGAATAGTTACTATCACTTGAATGTATGTCTCTCAGCAGGCCTCTAGCAACGAATCTTTTTAGAGAATGTGTCTTAATTTCTTCAGAAGGGAGGAAACATTAGTAAAAAAATAAAACAAAAGACAGAAATCCTTTATGCTTGGAGGTTTGCACCAGTGTCAGCTGAGACAATGCCAGTTTTCTGCAAGTAGGTAATGTTAAATGTTATCAGAAAATAATTAATAGGTTATGACTCTTTCATTATTTCTTTTTCACATTTATAGTTTTTTTGTTTTTGTTTTTGTTTTTTTAGCAGAGGGGAATTTAATAAAGAGAATTAGGTGCTTACAAAATTATTGGAGAACCAGGCCATAGGCTGGGCCTTCATGAATGACTCTCAGAACAATACTGTAAAATTGATCCACCAGACTGTAAGCTCACCAGACTGGTGGGCCACAAGTGGGAAACTGGAAAATCAGGAAACATCACTGAATTGTTGACTTTAAGAATGCAGCCCCATGGCAGTGATCCAGGGATTAGAAAGCCATCAGTGCAATTGCCTCTTGATACCCATGAAGCTAGTGATAAACATTAGATGCTACTGCAGAAATCTAGAAAAATCCAGCATCTCCATGACTGTGCTTGATAGCTCATTAAAACAAAACAAAACAAAATGAACTCTGACATATAACTAGACTCACTGTGGGGAAAAATACCCCCTCAAACCTGAGTTTCTTGAGCTGAGAAAGCATTAACCATAGTCATTCTATTGGGAAGTTGCTGGAGTTTTATGGACAGTGAAGCCTGTCTCGTTTGTCCCAAGAGCAACCCATGCAATCTGGAGTAGGAAAAGCTTCAGCACAGGCTGCCTTCACCCTGACCCTCACTCCGTTTCTAAGTGCTTTGATTCTGCAGGTTTGCCACGTAATTCATGAATTTCTCAAATGAGGTTTTGAGTAAACAAGGCAAATGCCTATATGCTGATGTATGAATTGGGATTGCATCTATTTTATTTGCTCACCGCTGAATCCCTTAATGTCTTGGACAATGACTAATGCATAATGGGCACTCCCAATGTTAATTAAATGAATGAGTGAATAATTCCTTACTGTAATTCTGTGGGGTATACTGAAATTGTCTGAGGTAACATGACAAGAGATTGTTTTTCCTGGACATTTGTGTAAACACACCAGTGTATGCTGCCACAGAGGCAGCCGCATGATGTGCAGCTGCACTGGGGTGATGAAAGACAAAACCTGACATTGACAAGGCATTTCAAAACATCTGGGCCACTGCCCATCTCCTACTTTCCCCAACAGAGAACTGAATAGTACTAATCAAAGGCAGACCCTCGGAAGACAGTCCTGGAGAGAAAGTGGTTTAGGTCTATAGAACATAAAAAGATAGCTTCTGTTAAGAGATCGAACCCCCCAAAGTCTAACAGGGCCTAGAAATTTGGAACTCCATTAATGTCTACCAAACAAGTGACATTATTGAGTGCCCACTCTGTGTAGACACTCTACCATCAGTGTGGGTACAAAATCAAGTGAGATTCAACTAGGTCCTGTCCTAAAGAAATATTGGATATATAGCCTACTCCAAAGTCAGAATACAGAAGACTAAGGGCACCTTCAATGGTGGATAGCCAACCAAGAAGGCTTTCCAAGAAGGCTTCCAAAAAGAGATCTCAGCAGGCCTCAGTCTGGAGAATAGGAAAGAGCAGGCTGGTAAAAGAGAGGACCCCTCTAGGCAGGTGTAACTGCCTGAGCAAAGCCCTGAAGCCCTGCTGGGATCCGGCAAGTAGCAGCCAAGGATGGGAGCAAAGCTGTGGTCAAAGTGGAGAGCTCAAGCAAAGTGGTAGTCACAGATGAGACTGGAGGAAAGCAGGGAACAACAGTGTTTTAAAATAAATTTTTCTGGGCTGGGCTAGAGAGGCCGGGTTTGCTTTTGAAGCGCCAGAATGCTAAATGAATTCTTTTAGCATTGTATCAGATAATTACATTACGAGGGCTCCAAATATCTCTCAACAGTATTGGCTACAATCATTTGCCCATTTCTACCTCAAAGGGGTACCAAGCCTGAAGTGTTCCTTATTCCTTTTTCTTGAATTATTTCAGAGAGTGGCTATGACCAAAAGAATTCCTCCAACCACCCAGTTGAGACTCCACGTGAGGCTGACTTATGCTACTGCTGAAGTCATTAGCACCTAGTACTGAGCACAGCACTGTCTCCCCAGCTTCTCGCAGGGTCTCCTACTGACAGCGGCCCAGGTCCACATCATTTCATGCAGTCCTGTCTACCATGTGGGTGGCAGAGTCAGGCCCTAATCTCTAAACACTGTGGCAGCCCTCAGCACTCTGGTGCCAGAGGACGGCAGATTTGGAACTGGGGCTGATCTCAGCTTGGGCTCATGTTTTCCTTTTTAAGCTTTTCCAGTGAAAGAGCAGATTTCCATCCCATTGCAGGCTGTTAAAATGTCAGACTAATAAGTTTTCAACAATCTGTCAGTGCAGATCTCCAGCAACAACCTGGCACTGCCTTCGAATCAGGGCCTCATCGTCCAGCCCAACCTTGGCCAGTCAAAATAAGAGACACAGCAGCAAAAGAGAAAAAAAAAAAAGAAAGAAAGAAAAGAAAAGGTAATCACCTCTAGCCGAGCAAAAATTCTTAACAAACCCATTGTTGCCAGCAGTCAACAGCAAATCTGTGGGCTACATAACCTGGGATGACCCTTCAGGAAGAGCCATTCCTCATAAACCTCTAATTAGCTATGGTTAGGAGTGACTTGAAAGATACTAATGCTATTGCTGTTGGAAAATGAGCCTACCAGCTTTTAACAGCTTTGTTTTCTTCTTCAGTCAAAGAACGAAATGTTAGCTCAATGGCGTATGCTTTCTATTAGGGCAGCGCCAGCAGCAGCAGTCTCCGGAGAGTCTCTCAGCATTTTATTACATACCCCTATTTTTAAATGTTTAAAAACTACTTATTATGAACCAAAACTTGGAAAACCTGGTTTCAGCCCAAAAGTAATTTTTTTTTTCTAAGTTATTAAGCAAACGTCCAGAATGCAGAACTGCATTTTCTGTCATTTCGGCCTCGGACAGCAGAGAGCACTAGAAAAGCTGTGTGGCTAAGATCTGGTTGAACTCCCTTAGGGAGATCCTGGGGTCAGATAGCTGGCAAGGTCAGAGTCATTGTGACTTATGTCACAGGCTTTTGTCCATGCACCACGTTTAGTCTTAACTCCCACAGCACATTAAAGACCGCGTTTTTTTCATTGTAGTAAAAAGGTGGCTACAGCCTCTGGGCCAGTACAATCATAGCAAAATCTGTACCTGTGAAGCCTGATGGCATGAAATATAGCAGGATCTCTCTCCAGGACACCCAGTTATAGGAACTGAGTAGGCATCTCAGCCCAAGGCACTTTGGGAATAATTCTGGTATGGGCTCTGGGAATTTACTTTACATTAGACACAAATACATATACCACAGATCTTGATACACAATGCAAAAATTGTCAGAATTTTGCAATACAATTTCATCTTTTACTTATTGTCTCAAAGTCCCAAGGGTTGACAATAAGCTACCCCTAGTTTTCAGAGAGAAAGATAGATGCTTCTGTGAAAGCAAATCATGAAAGCCACACACATTTCACATATACACAGTTAGTTCTTAAAGGTGAAGCCTCCGACTCTCTGTGTTGGAGAAAACAGCAAGCGGTACAGAAAGAAAACAGACTGGTGCACTTAATGGAAAGAACTTGGCACATTGGGGTTCGAATCCCAAACCTATCCCTCACTAGCTCTGTGATCTTGGGCACATTGTACTAATCTTTTTGCACTTCATTGTAGAATAGTGGAAGTAAAAATGCTCACACCTCTACAGAAATAACGTAATGCGTGTGAAAGCTTCTTGTATACCCTAAAACCTATATTGGGACCTGGTGTATATGTGGTTTTGTGGAAGGAAGGAAGTGGACATAGGATAGGACCATTCTGATGGTCTTGTGTACAAGATACAAAGCTCAGTTCTACCACATAAGTGATGGGGTTTTATGAGGGGAAAAATTTTGCTCCTCCCGTAATGGAGAGCACTGGTCCTTCAGAGGGTAACCTCTCTAGGCCAAAGGCCTCGAGAACAGAGGCTGGCGGGGCAGGGTGGAGGTGGTAACACTGCCTGATGTACCCTTCCCATTGGCATTAAGGAAGGGGGAAGAACCCATTCGGATTTAAGAAAGAGGGGTTTCTCCTAGGTGATCAGACAAACTGGCCACATCCTGATGGGTGTGGGAAAGTTTCTGAATAATGTATTCTGGCTAAACAGGGAGGGAGGAGCTAATGTTAAAGAAAGTCTCAGTGGGGTGGAAGGCATAGGATAAGTTCGGAGGGTGTTTACTCCAAGTGCGAGAAACTGTAGATGCAAAAGTCTTAAGGTGGTTGAGGAGATGAAGGAAGTTAATAATGTCTGGAAGCGAATGGGATTCAAATGAGACACAGGCTAGGGAATCGGGCAGGGCCCAGATCAGGAAGGTCCTTGCAGGATTCCATTTAGTGACTGGACACAAGCCTGGATCCTGTAGGCCACGGATCTGGACAAAGTCCCCACAAATCTCAGGCCATCTGTTCAAAGCAGTAGAGAGATCCTAAAAGAGTTTAGGAAGTTTTTATAACAAGAGTATTATACAGCAGCCACGTTTGCTCCTCACCACACTGGACAGTACCCTTAGGTGACAAAAGGGTTCTGCTAAGTGGGGCACTGCCTTATTGTTGAGCGTTTCATGACATCATCCCTATTATATCCAATACTCGTATTCATGTTGATCAGCCAGGCTGGAGAATTCCACTAAAACCCTTCACCTCTCCTGACTCCCCTCTCAGGGTGTGCGCAATCAGATAGATTTCTTTAGATTTAGTATAATCCACGTGGCCTTTATGAAGAATAGATCATAGAGATGAGAACATCACTTGTTAAAATATAGTCCAGCGTGACTATATTCTGAAGAATGTGGATTTACAAATCATACGTAGGGTGAAGGCTGAGAACACTGAAAGGGGTGATTAACAGTGAAGTCCCTGGATCCTGGGAGAGGGAGAAACGGGGTCCTGGAACAAATGTTCTTCCCTCACCCTTTAAATGGCATCTCCTCCTTGGAAACTACTGGGAAGGCATACTGTATTTCAAGAAAATCATTCCTTTACTTGACTGTCACCTTCAGAGGGAGATTTGAACCAGAATGGGATTCCGTGTTCCTGCCTGTTAGCCTGACATCATGTGCAGCAATGCCTTGGTCTGCCAGCCCTAGAAGGCTGACACAGAGAGTACTGGGGACAACCGCCTTTTTGTCTGACCTGTGTCTTGCCAACAAACACGTACTCACAATTGTTAAACTCCAGCCGTCTGGTCAAAGTGTCCAAGCTTTAGGGCATTAGTTTTCCTGATTTACACTGCAATTTTCAAGCAACTTTATAAGACCCTACAGACAGCAAAAGCTTAATAGATAATATCAGCAGTATTTCTAAATCTCTGTATAGACATCATGGTTGGGAGATTCATGGGACCTCATCCAGCCTGTAACTGAATGAATATTTACTCAGGACAAAGGAATACTTATAATGTGCTCCTTGCAGCTCAGTTCAGTAATGCTCCTGTACATAAACCAACAATTAAATGTAATCCTATACACTTACAGTTTAAAAAGAAATCCAAACCAGTCCTTGGAATTAAATAACCTCAGTGCTAGAGAAAATGACTTCCAGAACATCAAGCCCAACATGCAAACACAGGGCCTCTGAGCCACAAAGGAACAAACACTTTTCCACAGGGATAAGGGCTTGTTGTATAACTACTTGTGAGGTCAAAGATCCAGATGTTCCCATAGACAATCAAAAAACTATTACTGGTCAAATTGTATCGACCATTTCCACATGCACAGCTCTGAGACACGGATTTGGCCTCAGAAAGGAGATTTCTGTAAGTTCTGCTGGCAATCGATGGCAACCCCAGGCTAGAGCCCGAAAATCCAATATCTTGGAGAAATGACTGACAGGTTTTATAAGCTGCAAGTGAAAATGAAATAGCGCATATTTTGCTAATAGATTCTGCTTTGGTGTAGCTTACTAAGCCCCACAATATACTTTGACAAGAGTAATGTTTGAAAGACACCTCCTCTTGATTCTCTGTCACTTCATGGAGGTAGGGACTTTCTGCATAATTCGTTGCTGTTCCCTGGCACTTTGATCAACATCCATCACATCATAGGCTCTCAATAAATGTTGCTTGAAATAAAGAATGAATGATTTGGGACAAAAATATAGCCAATCCATTCATTACTATATGGCAGTCAAGTTCAAAATCTGTGAGATGACAAAAACTCTTAAAGAGAAGAATAAGTGAATAAAGCTATACTTTAAATAAGCTTAAATCACAAGTTTCGATGCTGTTACTCCACAAAGAAGTTGGCATCTGGGTCTGTGCAGTGAATCTACTACAAATGCTTTAGGTGGAGTCCAACCCAAAGGCAAAGATTTCTTCAAGTATTATTATTTTTGAAAGATATTTTTTTCTTGGAAAGCAAGAATCATTGTCTGTTTTTTAAAACATCATCTCTTTTCACTGACAAGTATTACCAAAATTAAACAATCAAAATGGTTTTAAATCATCTTGGTCAGAGTCCATACCAGGAAAATTGCAATAATATCTATATTCTATCTCATTAGTATAGGTGCTGTGTTGTTGATGGTTTGTACTTCTCATTGTAATCACTTTATTGCTTAAGGATCTCTCTGCAGGCTTCTTTATAAGTAGGGATGATCATTGATTTGAGGTTTCATTTTATTAGTACTCACACTCTAGTACAAGCATCTAGTGAAGTAATTAAAATGTAAATACCAAAAAGAGGTGAGTACCAATGGAGATATAGGAAAGAAATAGTTCTGTATTTTTTATAGACTGTGCAATCAATTCTAAATCATTGCACTGTCTTTAAATTATTAAGACAGACCAAGGGGTGATTTGATCCTTTTAGATCCTAAAATTTGTAAAATTTAGAGGGAGGACTCTTAAAGAATACAAATGGGCACAAAATTAAGAATAAAGCCTTGGAATGTGTCAATGAAATTGAGGAATTCTGAATACCATGAACTATGGTTCATTAGCATCCCAGTAAATCTGTCCTTGAAACTGATATTTCAATATGACATATATTCATCGACTAACAACACTACTTCTTAATTAATTGATGCTTTGCAAACTTGCAAATTTTCTTTATATTGAATCTTCTTAACCTAATGACTTAAAACTATTTTCTCTATGCATTCTTATGCATTCTTAGCAAAGCAAGAAAGAAATTGAACACAATAATAGCAAATAATTTTAGAAATAAAGCAATGCATATAGACCCATTTTATTAATTTACCAGCCTTAGATTTCAAAAGGCTGGGCTAATTAAGGGTACAGGCTCTGTCCTGGCTTTGAATCCTGGTGTTTACAGAATGTTTGGCATAAAGCAGGTGCCTAGTAAATACTCTTTAATGCATGGCTAAAGAAAGAGAATATCACATATCGAGGAATGTGATCGTAAGTTAAATTGTATTCAATTCAGACATGTCGACACAGCATTTCTAGAGATCACTGATAGGAATGAAATATATTTTTGTGTATTTTGGGTATGGATGTGTGTACACACACACACACACACAGTATACACACATATCCATATACATACATATTCACACGCATATCTGTGATGTATATCACATAACTAGTTTCTAGTGTCTTGGAGTTTAGTGACAAGGAGCCCGGGTTCTTGTCTGGAATCTAATAACAGTGAGTTTGAATCCCAACTCCAACATTTCCTAGCTCTTTGACCTTGGAAATGGGCTTGTTCTTTTTCTCTAAGCCTCTGTTGTGTCACCTGAAAACACTGAGACAATTCAGAGCTGTCATGAGATGAAATGAGATAACACACATAAGGTTCTTAGCACAGGGCCCTGTACACAGGAAGTGCACAGTGTGTGCCGTCTCTGACTAACACGGCCTTCCACCCGGCCTTCACCAGGCAAAACAAACAATGAAGGAAAAATCTTACTCTCTACTCTGGACATGGCACTACCTTGCCCTCCAATCAAAGTAAAGCCTTGTTCTTCCCTCCGTTTATCCTGAAAATTCATGTCTCCAAATCTTTGAGGAAGTATGAAGACGTGAAGCCAGAGAACTTGGGCTTTAGAGCAGCTCGTGGTGGCATTTACCAGCCATGTGACCTCAGGAGACCTTCCAAACTCGCTTCCTCATCTCCAAAATGTGAGAAAATCTATCTCCTTCACAGGGTTGTCTTGGGGCTTAGATATTATCAAAAAAGTTCTTGTCTCAATAGTATGATTGTATGTATGCATTTATCTATATATTTATCTATCTCCTTCTCAATTTTTTTTAATCTTGATGTTTATCTCCTCTTCTCCATATGTTCAAATTATCCCTATTATTCAAGGCCCAGCTGAAATGGTGATCCTTTATAAAGATTTCCTGTTTTTTTGTTTTTTTTTTTTTGGAGCCCAAGTTAACATTTTCCTTTCCTTAGTTTCCTATAATTAATTCTTTTAGCCACTTTGTACTTCACATTTTTTTCTTTGTCTATTAGACCATGAAGTTCTTAAGGCCTGAATCCAGGTCTGCCTTATTTATATATCTTCTTCTGCTTCTGGAATAGTGTTTATACCAGTGTGTGTGTGTGTGTGTGTGTGTGTGTGTGTGTGTGCACGTGCACGGTGGGGGGGCGAGTAACAAAAAATACTTGACAAACATCTGTTTTTAAAATCTTATTACCCCCTTGTCTTATTCTACAAAGAGTTTGAGATTGATATAAATTTTCCTTTGTGTGCATGTTTGTACACAGATCACCATCCTGCATATACACACTACACATATGTATATTGCAAAAGGTATTAAACCTACACGAAAGCCCTCAATTCAAACTTGAAAATGTTCCCCAAAATGAGTGTGTAGCACTTTATAAGTAGGGATGATCATTGATTTGAGGTTTCATTTTATTAGTACTCAAACTCTAGTATAAGCATCTAGTGGAATTAGATCTAGGGCTTAGATCATTGTGGAATTATGTTCATGTTGAAAATCTCCCATTTATTTTCAAGTTATTAAGTGAGGAGACATTCCCTTGTCATACTTCCCATAATATGTTTTGTTGTTATTATTCCTGGAAAAAATTGTGATCACCATTACTCATTTATTATAAATGAAAATATTAAACTTTTGGAATCAAGGAAGTAACATTCAGTGTTTTCTTGGCCCGCCACCATTCATACCTTCACTGCAACCGATGCCAACATTCTTTCAGAGTCCTTTGTTAGTGAAACATTTCTTCATCTAAACCCCAAGAGTAATTCTTTTTTTGTTTTCAAAAAAATGATCTCGATATTGGATAACATTCTCAATGTCATCTATACAAACAGGTCATCAGTATTTCATATGCTATCATCCATATAAGATAATCAAAGTGTATTCTTGGAAAGAGAGCACTTCATTAAAATTGAGGTATAAATGAATAAAATTATGGAATTTGACTCAAGTAAAGTTTTAAAATCAATATCTGGTTTCAAGTGTCTTTAAGTTAACTACTCATTGGGTGTGTGTGCTAGTTATGTGAAATAATTACTAGTTTTTATTTTATTTTCAAATTTTAGACCTGTGTATGGCCTTTACTTCCTAAAAAGGAAAGCAAATATCTTTTTTGAACTTTAAAGTGGAAAACCTTTAAGGTAAGGCACATTTTAAGGACAATAAAATATCAGCCAATCTATTAACATCTGATGTTTCAAATATGTGGTTAGGTGAGTTGGCAAGAATGCTTCCTCATGAGGAAATGATTTTGATGATCAGAATAATAAGGTCAAAGGGCTCTGGCAAGTGGTATTTTTTAAAAAATGAGCTACATACAAACTTTCAATTACACATATAACTCCAAGTAGCCTTGGAAATCTCATGGTGAATTACAGAGTAAACATACGTTGTAGTCCTCGTTGTGTATGTACCACTGAGACATCTGGAAGGTGGTTATCTTGAAAATAATTTTATGACATTCTTGATTGTTCTTATTTTCTAGCTCTCAGTTGTGCAAGCCAGATGCTAGAGACTCACTCAATTTCTCCCTTTTTCTCTGCCACCTCTACTTCCCTTCAAACGCCAAACACTTGAACACATTGTCAAGTCCTTTTGCTTCTGCTTCTCAGATCCATGTAGCTTTCCCCATTCGCCACCAGCCCATAGTTCCCACAGTCTTCTCATCCTGTGCTTAGACTTCCGCACAGCAGCCCGGTAGGTTCTCTTTTCCTCGTGTTGCCCCATCATTCTAATTGTCACATAGCAGTCAGAGTGATCTACTACTGTCTGAGTTGATCACTTCCCTACTCGAAAGCTTTCCATGGCTACTTTCCCTCAAAGTAGCCCACAGTTCTCAGTCTGACACACAAGGCCCTTCAGCTCTGGCTTTTGCTGCCCAGCTGGACAAAGCTCTAGGTTTACTGAGCTACTTCCCAAATGCCCACTCTTCTGCCTCACCTCTGAGCCCCTGCTCCTTCCCTGCTGAGAGCCTCCTTATCAATCCATCAGGTTACAGCTTTGACATCACCTAGTCCTCCCAGAGGCCTTCTTGAACTCCAGGGTTCTGTTGAGTGCCTCTTCTGAGTGTCCTCACAGCACCCAGGGTAGACATCTACTGAAACATCAATCACACCGATATAGTTTCCTAGGATAAAGGTCAGGGAAGACCTCTAACTTATTTTCAGTGTTGTCTGTTAGAAATATAATGCAAGCCACATACGTAATTTCAAATTTTCTAGTAGCCGCATTATAAAAAGGAAAAGGAAACAGGAAAAAACAAAAATAAGGAAGAAAAAAACAGTAAAGTTAATTTAATAGTATATCTCATTTAACCTAAGATATCTAAAATATTATCATTTCAGCATTAAATTAATGATGAAATATTTTACTTCTTTGTACTAAATCTTCAAAATCTGGAGTATATTTTACACTTACAGCAAATTTCAATTTGGACTGGCTACATTTCAAGTGCTTAGTAACCACATTTGGACAGTGTAGCTAGAGATAAAACTCTTCTATGAAATACTAGGTGCCTTTTTTTTGGTCTTACTGTGTATTTCCCATAAGCTCATTATAAGTTTTAAGTATTCATGAATCAACTTTTGTATTTATAATTTTTAAAAAATATGATGTAACATGACTCAGAAATAGGTCATCTTTTAAAACTGAACACTTGGAAAGAAAATTTGACAATGGATTGAACAAGAACAATGACTTGATATACTGGCACCAATGGATTCTGTCACCATTATTCACCACACCAACAGTAAGCAAAATGAAATAAACATGCAGAAGAAGCTTCCAGAAAGCCACTTGGAAATTGCATTGAGTGTTATTAGTTACAGGATTCACTTTTTACAGTAATAAAAATCACCAAGGTCCTTATAATATTTTAGGCTGTGAATTTTTGCAGAATATTTCTATACTTCCTGTCAAGTTATGTTATTTTCAAACAAAGCATAGTGAGTATAAAAATAAGATTCTCAGGTTAACAACATACATGTTACAGAAAAAAACTGATGCAATGACAAAAGTATTATATTGTTTATGAAGAAGAAATACATTCTCTCTAGAAAAAGTTCATTAAACTGTATGCTAACAAGTATTTTAGATGAGTAGGCTACTATCAAACAATTAGAACCATGATGTCATAACCCAAAGAGTAATCTAAGAACGTGAGTTCAAAAGAAATGATGAATTAGTTCAAAGATTAAGATTATATATAATCCTTATAAAGTCAACATTTTGAGAATATCATTACTGCTGATTTTCCTTCGTTGTTCATTAGGTTTATGCAGAAAAATATGAGGAAGATTTATTAAATTCTTGTCACTCAGTAGAAGTGATTAAGTTAGTAGCGATAGGGTTTAGGACCTGCTACTCCGAAATACAGCACCTTGGCATTAGAGAAAACAACAGAAGCAGGAAGGTCTCTCTGATCACCACTCCTGACCCCTGCTCTTCACCAGTGAAGTAGGCCATAAAACCTCAACCTAGAGATAGATGAGAAAAAGATATTTCTCCTTCCCTACAATTTTCAACACATCAACAAACAAAATAGCAAATTTTTTTTTTAAAAAAGTTATGCAGGTGGTGCCAAATGGGTGTCAGGGAAAAAAACAACAGTAAGGCTAGTGCCTTGTAGAAAAGCTATTTCTGGAAAGCTATTTAGGTGGCATAGGAGAACACAGCTCCTGACAAGATCTTTCAAGGCAATGCTTTAAGATCATTCTAATTGTAAATGTTAATAAATCAATGTTTTTGCTCTTTTTTTAAAAAGAATTATTTTAACAATATGTGCAATGTTAGTTTCAGAATTGGTTTTTTTCATACTGAAGTTCCTTGCGTGTTTTGTGGCAAGCTATTGGTAAAAATTCATTTTTGTTGAATTTCCCATGGTGAAATATCCCTAAAAAAAAATTGGTGGC